>PVJX010015445.1:0-42505 GCA_004027295.1 Dolichotis patagonum | reverse complement strand
GATGTCCAGTTGACTTAATGTAAAGTACTGTGTTGCCTATGTTGTCCTCTTCTGATCTGCTCTGTACTGCCCCCTTTTGTTTTATTCTCTTTTTAATAAAAAAAAATTTAAAAAAATGAATATGTGTGATAGTTTAAACAAAATTTTTCTATCAAAAATGAGATATTATAGTACCCATTGATCATTTTCTGTTATTCGGTTCAGAAAGCCCTATAATTCTTTCACTCTTTGCATGGCTTTATACTATTTTGTTATGTTTGATATTATTGTATTTGAAACTATGCTCAACTATAGCAGAGTAAGAGATATTGTGATGCTACTGTTGATGTCCGATTGTCTTAATGTAAAGTACTGTGTTGCCTATGTTGTCCTGTTCTGATCTGCTCTGTCTTGCCCTCTTTTGTTTTATTCTCTTTAAAATAAAATTTAAAAAAAGGAAGAAGATAAAGAATGAGAGAGTGGAAGACATGGAAAGGAATAAAGTAAATGGAAGGAGAAATATGATTTTTAAGAAATTGTTCTGGACTCGGTTTGTGGATCACAAACAAAAGGAGCCTCCTGTGTTTCTTGTTCCTCCTATTTTTTTTAAATTTTCTGTCTTTCTCATGTTTCTCCCCTCACCCCTCCTTTTTTCTTCTTTTCTCCTCCTTCCAAACCATGCTTTGGTTCTAGGAAAACTTTACACTAGTATTTCTGGTGTCAAAGGTTTAATCTTCATTTCTGATCAGCTTAACCGTTACAATTTCCTTTCTTCTCCAACTAAGTGAACTGCAACACCTAAAAGGAATATTGAGGTTTCTGCCATGAATCATAGCCTACTTTAAGAAGACAATGCAATAGGTTTCCTGCTTTATTTTCTCTTTGTGTTCTGAGTACTTTTCTTGTTTTCTAGAATCAAGACTATTTACAAAGTAGAAGTCATTATAACCCCACAAAATTAACGTGTCTATTTGCTATCCCACAAATCCTCAAAGATATCTCCTCTATACACTATTGTAACCATCTTATATTCACTCTGTAGATTTTGACTTCAAAAGAGAGTTCTTCCTCTGTGTCCTAGGATTGTGTTACTTCCAGTGCATTTAAATATTATGACTTTTCCCTCCTACTGCTTTATCATCATGGAAATGACCTGACTTCTATTCTTATTTCCCTCTGGGTTTGTTGGTCACTTTTCTTTATGGCTCTTCTTTTTATAAAGATTATATTTTCTTTAATTAACACATAACACAACTTAAACTTTATCAAAATAACCCTGCTCTCATATTTTGGGCAGCCCTATTCTGGGTAACAATTATTCAGTAATACTCTGGAGACTTCTGTATGTCTTTATTTGATTATATTTGAAAATAGATAATGGTGGACTCTTCTCTGATTTTTTTACTCCTAGATGTATAAGGAGGAGCTGGATATAGGATCTTAAAATGGGAAGAGATGACTCTTTTAAGATCATGGATTTCCGGAACCTTGTCGTTTAAAATTCAGTTATCTGGAATTATGGGGTTGCAAGTGACAGAAGGCACACTTAAAACCAGCTTAAATAGAAAATAAGTTTTACTTTAAAAAATCATTGAATAGACAGTATAATTAAGGTGGATATAAGCAACTAAACTTCCTTCTATTAAGAATAGGGGCATTTCTGGAAATTTTAAATATGGAAACCATTAACTATTATTTCTACCCATTATAATTTTTCTTTAGAAAACTTCCTATGGGTCGATCTTTAGTGTGTTGTCCAACTATCTTCACCTCAGAAAGAGAGAATCCAGCAAAAACTGCATTCTCTTGATTTAGAATATATTTCCATCCCCGAAGGCTGGAAATAGAAGATACAGTTATCTATCACTTCAAGATTAAAAATTAGAACAAAGCAATTTCCTAAAAGTAGTCCATATAGTAGAAGTGATTACAGACAAACCCATTAAGCCATTTACATTAATGTGCTTGTATCAGTGGCTTATATTCAGGAGATGACTTACTTTTACAGGCTCACATTAAGGATCCTAAGGACTTACTATAAATAGACTAGCAGTTTCCCATCAGGGGTGACTTTTTCCCCAGGGGACATTCGGTTATAAAAAAAAAAGAAGAAAAATGAAACACTTTTTAAAAATAAGACTATTTTTCACAACATGACAATATGGTCTGATAAAAGATACTATGGTTTGTGTGTGGGTATCCCCCAAAAACCTCATGTAGTCATAGAGACGGCTGAATGTTCGTGATTGATTCATTGTCTAGCACTGGGATTGGCGGTGTGAGTGCTGCACCTGCCCAGGGGCGGGTTGCCACCCTATTATAGGGGATGAAAGAAAACATGTTTTCCCTTTTACCCTGTTTGCTCTTGTCAGTTGCAGCTGCCACAAAGAGTTGCCCCTTAGCCATGGCCCCGTGCATTGGAGCCAGCCAACTAAGTATGAACTGAAACCTCCAAAACCTGTAAGCTAAGTAAACCTGTCCTTCCTTCATTTTGGGCATCAAGTTATTTTGTCTTAGCAACAAGAGAAAAGTAACCAAGACAGAAGATAACAGAATGAAAGAAAACTCTGATGTTGAGATGAAAAAAAATTTTGTTTAGCTGCACAAAAAAAGTAATCCTCCATATTTTACCTTTTTTTGTGCTGGAAATCAAACTCAGGACTCTGCGCCTGTCAGGCAGGCTCTGTGCCACTGAGCTATATCCCAGGCATTCTTCTATATTTTAAAATTCATTATCAACAAAAAATGAAGTGAAAGACTAGGTGAAAATATTTGTATCATACACAATGGAGAAATTGCTATGAGACACATTGTTCAATTGTTAATTCAAGGTAGGCAGACCCTGGGGAGTGATATGAGGAAACTTTCTGAACTGATGAAAATATCCCACATGTTGAGAGTTTCCATTTCTCAGATGCATACATCTCTCAAACTGGGCATACACAGCCTGTGGATTTCACTATATGTAAATTATGCCTCTATATTTAGTTCTCATAACAGCTAGGTGAGAAAAAATACATAGGAAATTAACAGACAATAAATACAAGAAGATTTTAGAAAAATTACTAACAATAATGAATTTATAGACAGATGCTAAACTGTATCAATAATTTTTTTAAATTATACTTTTTTCCACAAATTATCTCAAAATATATTGTTGATGAATACACAAGAAAATTTAATATGCATAACTCCAAAGTATTAATCCTAGACTTACAAATATATCCTTCAGATAATCTAGCAAGTGTGCATAAAAATGCTTGTACAAAGATATTTTCTTAAGCGTATTTTTTCTAATATAAATTTTCTAGAAACAAATTTAATGTCCATCAGTAGTGAAAAGGATTAAAATATAATATGATGAACTGTACATTTAAAAATTGTTAAAAGCATCAATTTCACATTTTATATATACTTACCACAACAAAGTTTATAGTTTATCTATATAATGAATTACTATGCAAACTCTTAAAATAGTATGATAGATGCATATGTAGATTTTAAAATATTTTACTTTATTAAATAGGTATAGTTTTAAATACATATGTATTTGTATGTATGTATAACTGTACAAAAATGGAAAAATTCCAATGTGAGACATGCTAAGTTGCAACAATGATTACCACTTGTGTTAGCTTATAGAAAAACTTTAACTTTGTGCTTTATATATTAAATTGTTTCAATTAAAAAGACTGAGATTGTAATCAATTTAAAATTAGACTACAGACTTTAAACCATATTAACACATTTACAAAAAGTCTGAGAATAAAAGAAGAAATATTATATTCATGAAGCTTCTAGAGGCTGCACCTACATACAGAATTTAAGGTATCATGAAACTTACAAAAATTTTTATAAATATGAGAGTATTTTGCCTGTGCAGACAAAATTGGGCATTAAACCAGTGTAATCAGAGTGACTCTTCTTTGTAATTGTGTTTTATTACAGAATAGACTAAGTCAAATTTTGTAGGGGAAAACAGCATGATTCAGGCAAGGGGCAGGGCAGAGGCTCTGTCCTTTGTGCACTGCAAACACTTCCACATGTGATGGACATAGCTCTCTCTCCAGAGTGATCCTGCAAAACCACTATACCCCTGCATTTGTGTACTCTGAGCTTCACTGTCCCTTCACTCCAAGACTTCAGTTTATTTTATCCTACTGCAGGTGCATATATTCAACCTTTTCCCAAAAGAACTAGCAGGAATCAAACTCTAATGGCAAAGTCTTTCCCATCCTTTAGTCTAAATTGGTCTAAGTTGATTCTCCAGGGTGGTCGCTTTGAAGCTTGTGCCAGTTCACAGTAGATGAAGGCATCATCTCATGAAAAAAAAAAAGGCAGCTGGATAAAAGGTACTGAAAAGCAGACTCCTGGGATCTCTGAAGATTGTGTTAGGTCTAAGGTTCAGAGTTATGGATGATTTCCAAAAATGCAGAATCTTCCATAATTTTACATGGCATCTTCATAGTCCACATCTGTGGTATCTGCCTTTCTCAGCCTGGAATAGATGTCTGGGACCTGGAAGCAAAAGTAAGGCAGAAGACAAGGATAGCACACCCACTACCTGTCCTCTTCCAGTTAGCCTGTGTGCATCTCATCATGGCACATCACACCAAAAAAGCCTCTTAGAAAGGGCTATGGTTTTCCACCCACATTTCCAGGGGTCTACAATTCACTGGAAGCAACTGAGGTGCTCCTGATGTCTGCAAACTGACATAACAAGGCCTCTCTTATTTTTATAGGCAACTGTTGGGCAGTCCCATGGGCTGTCATTTTTTAAGTATGATAAGAATTCATAAACTAAATTTAGCAAGTCACTGGAATTTTCCCTGGACTTGAGTTCTACCTAAAAACATCTGGCTCCCACACTACAGTAGACAAGACTGAAAATCACCTACTATTACTGCATACATGTACAGAGTTGGAATACCTGAAATTTTTCAGAAAGTACTTTTGTATCATCAGCAATGTCATGAGTTTTTCAAAGTTGACACAACGTAAATCATTAACTTAGTTTTGTTCAACATTTAGTTTGCTGTGGATTATTATGTTAATCTTACAATACTAAGTGACAGATACATTGTTCAATAGTATCTTGTGGCAAGCATTTTCAAATAAGCAAACTTTTTAAACTAGGTATGCACTGTGACTGAAATACAAATATCTGCACATCCACACTCAAGTAAAGGTACAAGTGAACTTCCCAAAGTCCCTTGTACAGTTATTTGTTATTGCTATGATTAAATGTTTTTACCTCCATTGTGTTGGTACATTAGAGACCTTGATATTTTTTTCTTTTCCTACATGACTATAATTTAAGAAGCTTGAAAACCATTCCTTAGAGGATGCAGAGAGGGAGCATGAAGAAAAGAACAGTGGGGGCCCTGCTTACCTTATTCTTCATGTGTGGCCCCATGTGTTGAACTGAGGAGGAAAAAGGAAGTGTTGTGAGATTCCTTTTACAATGGTCTTTCATTAACTCCTGTTGATATAAGCTTCCTCCTTTCCTACGTATTTCCCATGGATTGATTTCCAACTTATAACCTGTGTTGCTCTTCTATCACAAATATGATTATCTTTAATATTCAGGGGGAAAAAATTGGTAGCCTGGGGTGGATGAGTAAGTAGCCAATCCTCTCACCCTCCCCCTTCCAGGCCCAGCATAAACAACACAATTTTACCTCTCAGCTTTTCTGAGCCTGCCATGCATGTGTAAGATGACAACTAGGGCAACACCACAGCTGGGATGAGGTGCTATAGGAATAAATAGGGCTAGTCTAAGAAGGATAAACAGAGGCCACCATCTCCAGGGCTCTTATCTGCCTAGGAACTGGGGCACAAAATAGGTCAAGCCAGCATAAGCATTGGGCTGCACTTGAAGCCATGAGGTACTTCCAGACAAAAGGTCAATCTTTGGGCTGGCAGAAATTCAGATAGTCAGCTCCAAAAGCAGAAGCAGCTGCTTTGAGTAGCACTGTCAGATAGCCATACACAACCACTGATTAGTCTCTCATGCTGTGAACGATGCAGCTCTTGATGTTCTGGGAATAAAGGGCTGCGAGAATGAGAAAATAAGGAAAAGAGACGAAAGCTGAGTTCAGGCGTCCTCCCTGTCCTGATGGGAAGAAAAGACCCACCCTCTCACTGTAGGGGTGTTTATTTATACATTTAGCAACTTAATGCCCCATGACATCCTGTTGCCTGGTGATCTGCATGCATGGAAACCTAAGGGTATGGTGTTTGGGGCCTGGAGTTACTGGTTTTTGCTACTTGCCTGGACAGCCTTTATTCTCCCACCTGACTGCCCAACCACCCTCTCTCCCCTGGTAGATGTGGTCAAATTACAGCTCTTGTATCCAGGAAAGGCAAAAGTTAGAGACAAATTTGCATTACTTCACGTCTTACCTATTGCTGGTTCTAGCTCCTGCTGGTTATGGTACACCAGTGAATAAACCTTATCCCCACTTACAATATTTGCTACAAGAGAAAAAAGGAGATATTATGGCACATTCTCCTTGTCATTCCAGTTACTCCAACCTTATTATAACTATGGGAGCAGATGAGTCATTACGTGCAAAGGAAGTTGAGGCACAGCAGGATCAAGGTTGGCTAGAAGATGTCGTCCTGCAGTACAGCTTGCTGAACCAACTTTGACCCAGGTTGTTGGGAAGACTCACCATTTTCATAAAAAGGCTGTAGCTGCATTGAATCAGGTGAGTTGATATAGTTAGATTGTTGGGTTATAGGGCTGGCAGTTTCCCTGCAAATACAGAAACAGAGCTTATCTATCTGGAGTAGCCTCTGGATATCCCAAATATCACCATTTGAGATTACAAAATAGTGGAGAGAAACCTGTTGGGGTTCTGAGCAGAATATTAATTCATGGAAACTCAGAGATACATACATATAAGCTGTATGGCACTAGGTGTACTGTATGGAGCACTTTACAGTTACTGCACTGCATTTCTTACACAAATACAAAATCCTTTGCATCTGGTTCACTGTAACACTGGCCATACCTGAAATAGTGCTACTGACATCATAAGGGCTCAGGGAATGCTAAATAAAAACATGGAAAACAGGTGACTGGCCAGAATAAGTAACTCAAAGAAGCAACAGGAGAAAATATGGCCATGCATATGATCACTGAAAGTGACTCAGAAAAAATATCTGTTCATTGTTGGCATAAACAATAAAAAATACATCAACTAAAGAATGCTATCCTTAGATGAAAATATTTTTAAATATTTTCTTCCAGTAAACTTCTAAAAAATTTCATCAACAATTTTTTAGCATGTTTGTTATTTTACCTTCCCTGATATATTTAAGATTCTCAATGTCTCCATATATTAAAACCTCTCTGCAGTCAACAAAATAATTTAGAACCCTCAGATATTGGCTGACTACTTGAATGAATGGCCCTTGCCAAGCAATGAAACTTTCTTATTCTGCAGATGTGTTAAGAGGAATTAATAGAGAAAACAGTAAAATACTTTAACGTAATTATTATATGAAATCTAACAGAAGAAAAATACCAAGTGAACTTTCAAAGTTGCCAATGGGAGAACTCAGAAGTTAGTTTTAGGTGTGGTAAGACAGAACAAAAACTTGTGACAGAGGACAAGTCAAATTTTTAAAAATAGATTTTTCTGCATTATTCGCACAAATGGAGGAAGGAAAGACTTCACCTGCATGGCTCCTCAGCTGAGCGTCTTCCTACAAGGCAAACAAATGAGTGTGCATTTTAGTGAGGAGGCTGTGCTTCTCAGTGCTGCCATATCACCCTAGCCCAGGGATGTGCCCACCCCAGGATGCCCGTTGTAGATAACAACATGGCCCAGAGGAGATCCCAGCTATCAGGGACACAGTCTCCATATCACACATGAGAGATGCAGGCCTGTACAGTTAAAGAGACCTCCCCACATACAGTAAGTACCAGAGCCAGGATTTGAGCCAAGTCCCTGAACACTTGTTTTGGGTTTTGCAACCACACCTGCCCAAAGTTCTTAGAGCAGGTAATGCCATAGACATGTTATAGGTGGGAGAAATACCCACAGGTGCTGGCAAGGTTTGGAATTTAAATAAGAATCTCATGTTGTCCTTTCTTGCCCCATCTCCAACTTGCTCAGCAGAGATCAGAAGACCAAGGTTAAATATACATATCAATATGGAAGTACCAGTTGTGATAAAGCAGGAATTGGAATCACTGCAATTCATAATAAGAGAATAACTGCAGGCTGTGTGATCAGGTGAAACCTTCCAGACAAAATGACATTTCCACTGAAAAGTGAAAAGCAGTGGTTAAAATCTGAAAAGGCAATGACAATACCCTAAGGCAGTGATGGCCAAACCTTTTAGAGCTGTAACTGATCAAAACAGTCCACTGCAAAACCACCATGGCCCTAAGGTGAGTAAGACTTGATGGACTGACTTCAAAACCAGGAGAAAGGTTGAGGCCCTAAACACTTTTCTAGTGACTGATTGTTTTAAATAGTTACATTTTTACACCAAAATGAAATCACAGAAGAACAAGCTGTCAGCTAAACCTGAACTGATGACACATGAAAGACAAAGAATTTTACTAAAATATTTCATGACTGTAGTAAAAAACTAGGGGAAGGAGTAGAGAGTAACCCACAGATAAGGTGGGAAAAGCATATATGTATCCTTCGTAGCATACACACCACAAAGCCAGTCTATTTCAGTGAAATCAAAGGTCACAGTAACAAAACAGCAATCTCAGTAAACACTGACCTATTCTTCTCTTGAGACAGTAGCCAAACAGCAGGGCCATAAAAGCAATGGGACCAAAGCTGCCAAGCAGCCCTTCCATGACACCTGAAGTGAGGCGATCACTTCCGTTCCCGTCAGGCACTGAGGGGAGAGACTTGTGTGAGTCGTGAGGAAGAGATTGGGGTCTAGAGAGCAGACAGTTTGGGGCCGGGCTGTGCCCAGTGCGTGCTCTTTCTGGGAGGGATTCACAATACCTTTTTGCTTTTACCTGGGAAAAATTCTTTGCCAAGAACACTTTTTATGGATTCACATTCAATAATCATACAAAATGCCAAAATAAGACAAGCAAGGATAACAGCAGGACTACCCATTAGCAAACCTAATAAAATGCCGGAAAAGTTGCTTCTAATCCTAGAACTATTTTATAATATAATAATGAGAAAATTATAGCTGGGGTGAAGGCCTTGATGACAAATCTTGCTATACTCTGAATTCATTCAACTTGGAATTTAACAAACACTATGTCTTGTATTTTAAATTATGAATATTGAGTATTTAGAAACATACTTTGACTCATAAAAAGAGTAATGGAAGAGGGGAGGCAATTTTCCATTTAGCTCAGAACATTTAGTCTAATGTAGGGATTTACTTGTATAATTAGGGTCCTACAACTTCATCACATTGATGTCAAAAAAAGGCACTGGACCCCCCAATCTGCATTGCCTCTCAGGTGCATGCCCAGCACCAAGTGTAGAAGCCCATCTTTGGCAGCACCCTACCAGAAACACTGTTAAGTCAGAGTGCCTCTTGCAAGAAGCTGGGAAGAAACCAAGACAGTCCCACATCTTGAGCTATACCTGTGACATTGAGTGTGACAGCCTCACTGCGCTGGGCCCTCAAGCCATTGTCAGCCTCACAGAAGTAGTTTCCAGAATGTTCTGTAGTCAGTTTGAGGTTAAAAGACACTCCACCTCTAGAGGGGGCCGAGCTGTTCTTCAAGATGACATCCTCATGATAAAGCTGGTACAGGACTGGAGGAGAGCCTCTCAGGGCCTCACAGTGAAGCTCCACTGTGTCCCCAACCACAGCATGGGCCCTGGAGGCCCTAAGGGTAAGGATAGGGCGGGACACTGGACCTGGGAAGACAGTGAGCTATCAGAGAGGAGTCTCTGAGGATGCAGTAACCCCACAGTCCCTTCCTATCCTGAGACTCAGTCAGACTGAACTTCCTCAAGTTATCCCTGAGCAACATGGATGACATGTGCTGCCCAAACTGTGGGCGGGGAAACTTTTTTTTTTTTTTGTACTGAGAATCAAACTCACAACCTCACACTTGCCAGGCAGGTGCTGTGCCACTGAGCTATATCCCCAGCCCTGGAACTTACTTTTCACAGTGATGTTTATCAACCCACTGAGGCTGGGGCCATGACCGTTGTCCGCTGCACAGTAGTATTGTTCAGCATCCGTCTGTCGCACTGAAGTGATCTCAAATTCTGCTGTCAGTGAGCGCTGGGTCTTTGTTCCCAGGTTTAAACCCAGTGCACCTCTGTACCAGAAGAAGGTGATGTCTCCAGTGCCACTAGCTACTGAACAGACTAGGACCAGCTTTTCTCCCTCCATCACCCACCTTCCTGGGGGCTGGGTCTCCAAGCTCACATCAGAGACAGGGATACCTGAAGGAACACAAGATAATGTGAGGTGCCTTGGAGAAGAGAGATTTTCAGGAACAAGGACTAAGCACAATGCCCTGAAAGCAAAAGTTGATGATTTATATAATTTAAGTTGAGGGTGGGGCTCTGCTCAGTTGGAATCTGCTCAGTTGGAATCAGGTTTGGTTGAATCTATGATAACAGGATAAGAAGACAACATCACAACAGCATGGAGAATATGGCATCATCCTCTTCCCTAAAACAACATAACTCCCATTCGCTTGACTCTCAAACTTCCCTTTTTCAAATACAATAGTATAATGATTAAAGTCTAAATTGTAAATCAAAATGCCTGGGTGTGAAAATTGGTCCCAATACTTGTCATGCAGGCTTGATCAAATTGTTTCTCTGAGACTCAGTTTCCCACCTATAAATGGAGAAGGTAGCAATAGTCATCTTCTACAGTCCAGGGGTTTGAGGAAACACATCTGTGAAGCACTGGAACAGTGCCTAGTGTATATGAGCTGTGCAAGGTGTTTGTACTGGTAGACAAGGGTTCAGTTTCACCAGTGTTGAGTGGTTAGCAAATCTGATATTATGCAGCCTTCTGGGGATATTAAACATTGGATCTTTATAGAAGAAGATGCCAGAAGAGTCAACTCTGTCATGGAATAAGATAGCTCAGAATAATAAAATGCTCTCTGCATCCTATCTTTCAAAATCAAACCCATTCCAATACTTTGTTCCACACCCTTCTTCCACAAAGCCTTTCTTGCAGTGCTGAACTTAAATCTGGAATCCCCTCTCTATTTCCATCATCCAACACGGGCAGCAGATGTCATGTTTTACTCTCCTCCCCCCAACTCCGACTCTGAGAAAGCACTGCATTCAACACTCACTCTGCACATGTATCTGAGACCTCAGGCTTGTTTTTGTGACCCTAGGGGTCATTATCTTTGCCTGGCACCAGTAGGACCCCGAGTCTTTGCTCCACACAGCTGGGATCTGGAGCTCTGGGGAGGTCTTGCAGACCAACCCCAGCATCTGGTTATCTCTGAAGAAGCAGAACTGGTTCTGGACATCTGGTTTCTGTGGAGGGAGCTGCATCTCACAGGTCAGGATCATCGGGTTCCCCTCTAGGGGCTGGGAGGGGCTGGCTCTCAGTACAGGACGTGGAAGTGGCTCTAGAGAAGATTGAACACAAAGTCCAGAACAATGAGGTTCAAAGTTCATGATAACAAGCATTTTGTTTTCTAGTATCTGGGCACACTGATACTAGAAAATACCAGCCCCTCCCCACAAGTGGCCCATGGCCTCCCTTTGCTATGAGCCTGCTCATCCAAGCACATCCTGTCTCTCAGCAGCAGCACTGACTTTAGCAGGCAACCTTTACCTGGGACTTGTTCTTATGCAATAGTTTGACTTTCCTGTCCTTGAGCTAAAAACCCCTTTCTCCAAAGCAACACAGGAGGTCACTAAAGTTGCATTAGAGACGACGAAGCTCGAAATTTTGTAAAAATCAATACTTTTCTTGTAACCTTGTTGTAAACCGTATTGGTTATTTGCTTCCGTTGCCTTTTCCCCTGATATCTGAGACCCATTCTATCTCTTGAAGACAGAACATGGGACCTGGAGGGTCAGTCAGCGTGACAATAACACAGAGGGACTTGAACCTTTTTCTGCTGACTGTCCTGTCTCCTCTATTGCTGCTTATATTGGAAGAAACGAAGTGTGCTTGCCTGGAAATGCCCTGGACCCACCATCTGCAGGGCCCAGGTCTTGATGTGAAACATCTGTGCAAGCCATTATGTGAGAAGCAAATTCAGTTCACATCTTAAGCCTTAGGGATGTATCTCTGGAGGCCTAGGTCTCTTCTTAGAGTCATAGAAGCCCATGAAATTTTACAAACCCTGATAGCACTGGCTCTGTGGGCATTTGTTTATCCAAACCTTAGAGCCTTTGACATTGGGAAATTTTAACACTTTCCCTAAAAGTAATCTCTTTCATTCATCAGATAAAATATCACATGCTCTAGATCACTGAGAGGCAAGTCCAGAGCAGTATCTGAAATCTCCAAGCCTTACTGTTGCACAGCTTTTCCCTGAGTCTTATATCCATGGTCACTAAGTTGTTCTCTTTGTCCCCAGAGCATAGCATACTGCATATTTTGTGTCTTTGGAAAACTGCAGTTCCTAAAGGACTGATGAGCAGCACAACGCTGAAGCTGAGCAAAGATAGGTTTTTTAAATGCACTCAGGCACAGAGTCATCTGACCAGGCAGGGGAAGGGCTGGGGTAAGAAGCCATACAGGCTAACTGCAAGAGTCTGGTGCTCAATCCTGCAGTTCAGAGTTTGTATCAGATAATTCTCAGGCAACAACAATAACCTAAAAAAAAATACTTTGAATTTCTGTTTCTTTTACGTGGCTTTGGGTTTCTGCTTAGGCTAGGATTGGGTATCTGGGCTTTGGAGTGAACAAGAGACAAGCACAGGCCAGGCATGACATGAAGAGAGGCTGAGTTAGACAAACATCAGATGAAGAATCCAGAAGGCTGTTTCTGATCACTCTGGCTATAAGAATTCCTGATCTGTGCTCTTGGGGATGCAACAGAGTCCCTTTTAACCTTGTGGTTAATATTTTGTGCACAAAAGAGCAATTCTTACACGTATTACATTTGAGCATGCTTTGGGGAAAATTCCTTGTGGTGGGACAATTTTCTAATTTCCTTCTCTGGGAAAGGTGAGATTTTGAATCAAAATCAGAATAATGAATTAAGTTTATGTAAATCAGAGCATGAGAAAGAAAACATGATGTGTTAACAGAATGGAGTGAAAAAAGGCAGGAGGCTCAGGCACTTGGGGCCTTTATTAGAGGAAAGACAGGCTCTCCTAACACAGTTCTTCAGCATCCTTGGCCTTCCTTGTGCAAATGGCATTTCTCTCCTTACGCTGCATCTAGAAATAAGACTACTGGAGAAGATCACATTAAGATGCAGTGAGCAGATACAACCTAAAGCAGCCAGGGCCCAGGGGAGCCACTGATGTCCATGCACCTTAGCAGCAGTCCCCAGGTGGGTCCCAGACAGGCAGAGGCTGCCGAGACAGTCATCCATAGGCTTTCTGTGTGGAGCTGAGTGACAGGTACTCACAGACTGAGGAAGAAAGGGAAGTGTAACTCACCAGCAGGTTCACAGGGAAGAGCTGGAAGAGAGATCAACAGAGGTCAGAGCAGGGCAGGAGGCCCAAAGTCCCACAGTCCCACAGTATAACTCATCCCCAGAAGCCTTTCCCAGAAAGGTGTTGTTCTTCCTCTGCCCCCATGTCTCCATCTTCTTTTTTCCTTTGCTTTCCCTCTCCTTCCCTCCTTACCCTCTTCTTTCTGCCCTTGTTATCTTCTTCCTCTTCCTTCCTTTTTTTCTTCCTTCCTTCCTCCCTTCTTCCTCTACTCCTTTTCCTACATTTCATAACATCCACAGAACATCCACCCCCCAAATAAAACGGTTATTTTCATGATCATAAAGTAACTTCTGATAACTTTATTCATCTGTGACAAGGAGATAGTGATTTTGTCCTTACCAACTCAGCATCTCTATCATCAAGATCCTTATTTCCATCCCACTTGCTCTTCTCAAAAGTTTTGATGATCCAGCTCTAAACTTTAGCCTCATTCACGGTAACAGACTCAGGCAAAAAGTGGGAAGGGTCAGTCTCATGTTCAAGGCATGAGGTCTGTGGTTTACCAGCTTTAGGTCAGAGGAAGCTTAGGTCTGGAGAAGGAATGCACACTTCTCCAGGAATTCTCTCCTAGCTCAAGGACTTGGCCATAATATGACATAATGGTCAAGAAGGAAGAATTCTGAAGAAAATGTAGGCTTTCAAACAGAGTGGAAGAGTTGGATCTTTGCTCTTCCACTTGCAAGATGTGTGGACCTGAAAAAAATGCTCTTCCTTTTTATTTTAATTTCCTTTTCTGTAAAATGAAGTGCCTACTTACAGAGCTTTTGTGAGGATTAAATCGGCTGATACCCATAAAGGGGTGAAAATCATGTCCAATATATGCTTAGCATCCAAAAAAAACATGTATCATTATTATCTTTATTATGTGTAGCCTGAGATGCCTACTTTTTAAAAAATTAAATGCTATCAATAATTGTTTTTTCAAGTAGAAGGAGGAACTCAATGGAGTAGAGATGAAAATCATGCTTTGTTTATCCATATGAAAAAGTTTTGAGCTTTTACCATATGCAGGCATTGTGCATGACACAATAGTACACAAGTGAATAGGGACATCAGTTCTTGGTATCAAGGAATTTACACTGTAATGAGAGAGATTCAGCTTAAGAAAAATAAGCATATCCTATGATCTCAGAGGGTGATTAGGGCTATAAGAAAAATACAGCACAAAACATTTTTTTCAGTACAGGGCACCACACCCAGAGGTACTTTATCATCAAGCTACATCTTTTGCCCTTTATAGTTATTTTTTTTAATCTGAGACAGGACCCTACCAAATTGTACTGAAGAGACTTAAACTTGTAATCTTCCTTCCTCAGGCTCCCTCAGTGCTGGAAGATAGGTATGTACCACTGAATCTAGCTAAAATAGAAAATTAAGTTGTAGGGTTTAGATAGTTGTGACTACTTAGAAAAATTCCAATTTAGTAAAAATTGGAAGTATACCTGGATGAAATCAGATAGAAAGTTTTTTTAATAGTTGAGAAAGAGCATCGCTGGTAGAGATGGCAGCAAGTGCAAAGACCCTAGAGGGCATGAGCTCATTTAAGGAGAATGAGCTTTCTGCTAGCAAGCTGGAGGAGAGGTAGACACCGGTGTGCAGAGGGAGAAGGAGCCAGTCGTGGGCATCTTTGTGAACTTGATAACAGTGTGGGGTTTCCATTCTACATGTCAGGAAGACACGGACAGTTCTGATTTAAGTTACATTTATATGATCCCTCTTTCACTGAAGAAAACAAGTTATAGAAGTGCAAGAGAAGAAGGGTTAATACTTGCAGGAATTTAGGAGAGTAAAGATAATGGTTCAGGTTAAACTACACTGGTGATGGGAAGTGATCAGAAATTTACCATAAATTTTTAAAACAGAATCAATGGAAATTGCTTATGGGTTAGGCAGAAAGTAAAAAAGAAGAAAAAGAGAGAAGGAGCAGAGAGAGAGAAAGAGAGAGAGAATTCCCAATATGTTTTGACCACAGCAACCAGAAAAAATATTAATGATGTCTAGTGAAATGTGGAAGTTGTTGGGAAAAATAGATTAAACTTTGTGGTGTTAGGGTATGAGGTGAAAGATCAAGAGCTCTGTTTGGGTTTAAGACATCTGTAGATATCTAAACGACCACTGAATATATGAAAAATATTTTAAGAAGAGATTGAAGCTGGAGAAATAAGCTTGAGTCTAGGTTTAAAGTGGCACATAGATGACCAAATGATGTGACTTGGGGAAGGGAGTACAGAGGAAGAAGAGCAATGTAAGTGTCAACCTTGGGAAACGCCAACATTCTGAAGTCACTAAAGGCTCTAGCAGGGACACTAAAGTGCAGCAGTTACAGTACCAAGTTGGAAAGAGAACTAGCAGGACCTGGTATGCTGGGAGCCATGTGAAATCATGGTTCCAGGAGTGGTCAGTTGCATTGTGGTTCCAGGAGTGGTCAGTTGCATTGTGTGCCCCTAGGAGGTTAAATAAATATGAAACAGAAAGCAATCTCTGGATGACACCACATGGAAGTGACGACTGACACCCAAAAAAGCAGATTTACCACAGTGGAGGGACAAAAGTGGATTGAAGTGAGCTGGAGAAAGAATAAAGAAGAAGGACAGAGACCCAGAATAATTTAGTAGCTGCCAGGGATTAGGAATGGAAGAAGAGTTGGCCATAAAAGATGGAGAACATGAGGGGACATTTGAAGTGATAGAAATGTTCTGTATTTTGATTGTGCTGATGGTCACATGACTGGAAACCTCTGTCAAAAATAACAATGTTTCAAAACAATGAATTGTAATTTAAGATGAAGTTTTCAAAAACAAAGGATGGAAGGAAGTGAAACAAGGTCAGTAAGTCACTGAAAACTTGGTAGAGGGAGACAGAGCAATGGTGCAGTGAACCGAGAGACCATCGGGACATGTTCTATTATTTTAAGATGAAAGATATAGGGAGCTTGACATGGTGGCCCAAGCTTGTAACTCCAGCACCCCTGGAGGCTGAGGCAGGAGAAAGGTCAATAGTTTGAGCCCAGACAGGGAACCTGAGTGACCTAGCAAGTCCCACGTCTCAAAATTAAAGAAGGTCTGGGGTTGTAGCTCAGTGTGAAGGTCCTGGGTTCAATCCCCAATATTTAAAAAAAAATTATAGTATATTTGTATTTTATAGGAATAATCTAGAATGGAAAAACATTTTAGGATGGAAGATTTTTGAGAAAAGAGACTTGGAGGGTCTTCTACAGACACAATATATTCACGGCTCTGGGAGAAAAGGCAAAGGATGAATTCAGAGGTAGGTGAGTTGGTAGATATGACAGGAGAAATATGAAGACATTTTCTTCTAGTTGCTTTTATATTTCAATGAAATATGAAGCAACACGATAAACTGAGATCAAAAAGGGATATGCTTGAAGAGAAAGGAAAAGATGTGAAATAGCAGTCATCATGAGTGGGAACACAGGACTTTAAAAGCATAGGAGGCAGGACTGGCAGTGCTGATGGTCACTTGAGATTTGGGACCTCACGTTAAATGGAGGCAGATCAACAAGGATGTACTTTTGTTTAAAATCTCATCTTGCAGCTCGAGCACAGGTGAAGACATGTAGAAAAATGTGTTGATCAGGACAGGGCAACAGGGAAGAGGAAAAAAAGGAGGTTGTGATGATGAATTAATAGAATCTAAGCTGAGAACTATAAGGAGTAAGTACATAAAGTACAGCATTTTGATCATGGAACGGTAATCCTCGGGAGCTGAAGACATATTAGAGACACAGTGCTACAGAAAGGGAGCTACAGATATAACGAAGTAGAGACAGTTGCTGACAACAAAGGCTGATAAACTCTAAGATGTGACAGTAGGAGTGAGAACTCTGTGAAGGATAAAAGGACATAATGTTGGACAGTAAGGTAAATTTTTACAACCGGAGACCATACTGACAAGTGAAATAAATCAGACCCACATGTGTAAACATCATATTGTCTTACTAGTATGAGAAGATGAAAGAGTAATAAGATCCAAAATGTACAATAGATATTGTGATTTGGGAGGAAACTGTTCAAAAGCAAAGGCAAACTGTGACAAGGGAAAGGAGCAAGGGAGGAAGGAAAATAGTTATACTGCTTGTTTCTCTTCATTCATTGAAAATAAAGGTTTGTTCTAATATTGTTTGGGTAATATTTCAGGCCTGTATCTTGCACTCTGAGTACCTACTTTGAAGATAACAATATTCAACATATTTGTTGTTGTTACTCTATTGTCTTGCATTGAAATTCTTTTTTTTTTTCTCTTTAAAATAAAAAAAAGAACAAGGAAATGAGACGCCAATTTGTTATATGGGGGGAGGGGCTTTTAAAAACACCAAAACAAATTAAATACAGACAAAACAAATCAAAACAGGTCAAATACAAAATTGATGCTGAAAGGAAGAGTCAGTGAGCAGTTCCCAGGAGATGAAAGTTGAAATGACGTTTTTCTTTAAAAATCCGGCTTTCTGTTAGTGTATCTACCACTGTCTGCCCGACTCGGCTAGACGTAGAGGTCTGAGCATCCCTGAGTACAAGCAGCCTGAAACTCAGTCCTAGAAGTGCCTCCCAGCTCTTCAGGAAGTGGGCCCAGCGTGATGACATCCCACTGCCCACTCACAGTTGCCCAACTTACCACAGATCAGCAGCAAGAACCCCAGCAGCATGAGGGAGAGGTGAGGATGGTGAAGGAAGACGCTTCTCATCAACAGTGTAATTCACCTCAGACTCAAGCAGGGACAGGTCGTAGGAGGTTTGAGGAAGTCAGGATCGGAAGTTCCCTTCTTCACACATTTATAGAAATAGAAAAAAGAAGAACCCTCACAAAAGTCAGCCTCTATTTTCCCTCCAGTGGAGGACGAGAAAATTAAAGGTCTCCCTTTTCATAATGTGATTCTATTTTACAATTTAGATAGGAACATACCCAAATATGAGGACCCTCTTTAAGAGTTCAGGTATGTTAAGATGAGATTTTCCAAAGACATTTTCTGAGTTTGATGAGCCTAATAGGCTATTGTCCTGTTGAAATTCGAATGTTTATTTCATCTTTGATAAGGTTATCTCCTTGACTGCCTAATGAACACATCCTTCTTTCTAGGCAGGATCTACTGTAGTCACACTATGCAGACTTGTGATGCCAGGGATTGCGGGATGGTGGCCCAGGTTATGTGTAGTGTCTGACAGTTGTTGTGTATGATGATTTGTGCAGGACTAAGACACTCAGATAGACAAAATCTTCCATATTTAAATGTTCAGTGCATTAGTAAATGGCCGTGAAAAAACAAAATCACAAGAAAGTGCAATCTGGAGATGTTTGAAAAAGAAATATAGGCAATAAACATACAAATTAATCTCTGGGCATTTAGGAAGAGTTTGCCATTATCATTAACTCTGGCATTTGTGATACTGTTCCCTCGCTCAAAATTGAGCTACCTATAGTCTCTCCTATTGCTTTATTTTTTAAATCTTATTTACTAGTACTTACACATGTTTGCAGTACATGAGTTTACATGTATTTTAGGGAGCAGGTACAAGTACGTAATATGTCTTGATTCTTTTTTAATCCCCTTCTCCTATTTCCCTCCCTCTATCTCTACAACTGTTTTCCTATTTTCATTATTATTGTAATCATTAATGGGTTTAGATGTGTTCCACTGCTTTCGTTAGCACACCAGTTCTTGACAACTGAAACCTGTATGTAATTCAGATTATGGATTAAAAGAGAACAAGCTATCTTAATTTTCAACAATTCTTGAATCTTTGAGTATTTCAAGCCGGACAATACATAGAAACGAAGCTGTTAGGTGCCATGGAAAGGTGCTGTCCAGAAATAACACTGAAGTCCACGAAGCAAATCCAAAGAGAAAGACTGAGAAAAGAGAGGAATGATTAGTGGTTGCAATACAGAAGGGAGAAGGGAGAAGAGCAAAGTTGGAAATCAGGATAACAGACCCAGGGAAGGTGCCGAAAATCATGTAGGTATGCCCACATCTTTGATTATTGACTTGGGGAAGCCCAATCAGGGATACATATAGAAAGTTCAAAATTTCAAGGCCAACACAGAAAATTCTTCTCCCTCTAAACAGGGAACCCTCTACAGCAGCTTGTGCTGTGTTTTTGCATACATCGAACTGTTTCACACCCTTTTCCTGTGCTTGTGTGTGTCCTGCTCCAGTGCCTTCACGATTTCTTCAGATAAAAGTACTCCACCCCTCCTTCTTCATGTATTGAAAGTCTTTTTAAAAACTCAGCTTATTTTTTTAAACTCAGCTTATTGACATATAATTGACATACATTAAAGTGAATCCATTATAAGCATACGTTCATGTAAATACAAACACGGTCACAATCCAGAGCATTTCTATCATCTCAATGTGGTTTTTTGGTATCTCTTCCCAATCATTCAAAGCTGCCCAGAACTATGTAACTGCTGGTCTGCTTTATTACTATAGATTAATCTGTCTTTTCTAGGGTTTCTTATAAATGGAAATACACAGTACTTACTCTTTTATCTCTAAGATATTTTCCTCAGCGTAACATTTTTGAGACTCATTCACATAAATAAACCTGATGGAAACACTCACATACAGTTTTGGGGATAAATATCTGAGTGGAATTTTAAGTGAGAATATGTTTAACTTTTAAGAAACTGCCACACTGTTTTCACAAGAGTTTTTATGACTTTACATTCTCAATAGCAGACTGAGTTCCAGTCCCCTTCAACTTATTTTTAGCCAATCTGAAACATAGGTAGAGATGTCATGAGTTTAATTTTCATTTCTCTCATGCTTAATGAAGTTGAGTATTTTTCATGCAGTTTTGGATCTACAAATAAAATATTTAGTGTTCTTTAAGATCTCTCAGCAATATTTTGCAGTTTTCAGTGTACAGATGTTTTACATCTTTTGTTAACTGTATCACTAGGTCTTTCAAATTTAATTCTAAATGATAATGGTTTGTGAATTTCAATTGCTGATATATGAACAATTTATATTTTATATTGATTTTTTTTAATCCTGCCATCTTGCTATCTTGCTTCTTGGTCAATTGCATCAAGATTGTTACATAAGTGGACATGTTATCTGTTAATAAAGACAGATTTTAATTGTTCTTTTCTAATTTGTTAATTTTTAACTTCTTTTTTTAATCTTGCTGCACTAGCTAAGACTTCCAATACAATGTTGAATTGAAGAGATAAGAATAAAAATCTTTGTCTTGTTCCAATCATAGCCAGAATTAATTCATCCTTCACCACTAAGATATTGGCTCTAAACTTTTCTTAAATACGTCAAATATCAAATTAAGAAAGTTCACTTATTATGAATGATTTTTAAATTTTGTCAAATATTTTTGAAGCATCTGTTGAGATGATTACATTGATCACCTATTTTGTTTTGGTAGGAGAGTGAATTTGATTTTTGGTTGATTGACTGATTGCAGTGCTGCAGTTCAATCACTGGTTCTGCGATACATTCAAGGAAAGAATTATGCTGAGATACATAGCCAGGCCCATTATAATTGAGTGAGTTATATTGATATTTGAATATCACCCAAACTTGCATTCTGTAATTAGAACATGATGCATTATGTTATCTACATAGTCTAGATTTGTTCATTTTCTGTAACTAGTAACACAGTACCACAGACTGTGCAAGTTATAAAAAAAAAAGTTTAATTTTGACCCACAGTCCTGAAAGTCTAAGGTCAAGGAGGTGCACCTGGGGATAACTTTCTTGTTGGTGGACTCCCAAGGCACTACACAAGGCATCACATGGCAAGAAACAGAGAGAGTGTGTGTGCATGTCTCTCTTCTTCTTCTTATAAAGTCACCAGTATTCAATCATAAGGACTCCACTACAATGACTTTATCCAACCTTAGTCACCTTCCAAGGGACCCACCTCTACCCCACAGTCAACTTTCCTCCAGTTTAGTACCTCACACAGGGTGATCAAATTCAACATTAGTTTTGAAGAGAAGAAACCATATTCAAACCATAGCATTATGATAAGAATATCAAAATACCTCTTTATAAAAAATATTTTTGTCTGTATTTTTTATAGTATCTTGTCTGGCTTTGGCATTTATGTAAGGCTTAAAAATTACCTTACACAACTAGGATTTTTTTATAGTAAGACTGGACCATGACAAGAAAATAAGCAGTTAAACAGGAAAGTGTCAAAACAACACTAATAACTCAATGTCTCTTAATGAAAAGATAGAGAACCACTGAGGCAGTAAGGGGCATGCCAGATGCAGGCATTGGCCAAGCGTGGTACACTGCAATGGGGCTGCCCAACTAGAAAAGAACTAGAGATTTCTATTGAAATAAGTTATAAAGAGGAAACCATAATGTTCAAAATTTTTGTAAACTCTGATTCTGGAGGTGCGTACAAGAGTGCTCCACAGAGGAGCAGAGCAATCTGAGAGGAGTTTGTAACTGGAGCCTTCAGTCAGGGCAAGGATTCTCACCAGAGGATGTAGTTGGAGCCTCTATTGGCAAGCAGTAGCCTGTGCTCTGCGATACAGTGACAAAAACATAGAAGAGATCTGGGCTCAGGTGCAGGAAGCAAGAGAACAGAGTACCTCTGGCTCTCATCCAACAGTCTGAGGCTGTTGTAGGGAAAGCTGTGATGGAGAATTTCTGTGCCAGCCTGGCTGAGCCATGGTGTCCACATATGTGAGGAAACATTATCCTGGTTATTTCTGTGTATGGAGGTCTCAGATGATATTAACATTTTAGTTGGTGGCTGATATATAAAGTCGATTGACCTCCATGATGTAGGTAGGCTTTATCCAATTAGTTGAAAGGCTGAGTACAATAAAGGATTGATGTCTCTCAAGTGACAGTGAATCTGCTTCAGACTTCCTCTGCACTTGAGCTGCACTATCAGCTCATCCATAATTTCCAGCTCCCAATCCATCATGCAGATTTTTTTATATAGCCTCCATAATCATAAGCCAATTCGTTGAAATAAACGTCTCTTTATAAAAAGGAGCAGCTGTTCTTCAGTATCTATGGAGGAATGGTTTCAGGGTCCCTGTGGAAACCAAAATCCACAGGTGTTCAAATCCCTTATGTAATACAGCATAGTATTTGCATACAACTTTTGTATATCCTCCTTTATACTTTAAATTATCATTAGATTACTTTTAATGCTTAATGCAATATAAATGCTATGTAAATAGCAGTTATATTTAGGGAATACTGACAAGAAACAAACGTCTTGCCATGGTATTATAAAAAATGTCTCAAACTATATTTTCATTTTTCTGAGCATTTTTAGACTGGAAGTTAGTTTAACATGTGGATACAGAACACAGGGTCTGCTCTCCATGCTCGTTCTACTGGTTCTGGTTTTCCTAAGCCCTAATGCAGAAGCTAATGAATATTTGAGGGATAAATCTTTGTTCTCTTACTTCATAGAAGGAGAAAATATGGCCCATGGAGAAGAAATTTTTTATGTCATTGTAAAAGATTGGACAACTGCCTTTGACCATTAGCTTCTCCTCCTATAAGAAATTTATATGTATTTTCTCATTGTCAGACAGCTCTCTCAAGTATCCTTTGGCAGAAAAGGGTGTCCCTGACTCACTGGTTTTCGAATTAGCTCTGTGTTATATCCTGGCCAAACAGATATAAATGTCCAAGGGATTTGATACATCCAACCCGACACTTAATTGCAGTTGCATCAATTAGCTTGACTGCTGCTTCAATCAGGATCCCAGAATGAGTAAATAGTTGGTAGAAATTTGAATTGAACCCACAGCAGAGACCCAAGCTCAATTTTGGCCAGATGAGCCCAGGAAAACTTTAGCTGTGGCCTTCAAGGAACCAGCACAAAGAGGTAAAAGTTTACATTGTAAGTCATGAGCTCTTGGCCTGGTTTCTTTCCTCACAAAAACTACACAAATCACACAATGGATTCACAGCTGAGCATTAACATGTACTATCACTTTGATTCATTTTCAAAATAGTGTTGTCCATTTATTTTTTGGATCTCTACTATGTCCATTGTCTGCTCATATTTCCATAAAAGAGAGATGTTCCCCTCTATCCCTCAGGAAGAAAACTATCAAGGAGTGGTGAGGATTCAAGTAAGACACAGAAGACAAACCCTAGCAAGGTTAGAATAACTGAAAGGAAACTATCTGAGGTAATTCCTGATTATCTGATGAGTGAGGGGGAAAACAATTTCAAATATTTCTTTAGAGAAATATTTGAAAAATTTATGATTCAGTGAATTTTAAGAGATTTGGTCCCTGTTTTCTTCACCCAACCAACCAAACTGAGATGCTAACCTCATCCAGAGAGTGACAGAGACATCAAGAAATAATACCTAATCCAATATCTGTACACAATGATTGTCACATAAAATTAACCATTATAAGACTACATTTTGTCAACTTGACAAGCTATCTTCTTAAACTTTACTTAATTTCTATATGAAGACAATAACAAGGTCTTTATTCTACTTAATGTGATAAAAACTGCCCTACAAATAACTAAAAACTCTCTCTTATAATCCAGAAGTGCATGAAAAGCCATTGTCTGATATTTTCCCTTTTATATCCCATTAATTTAAATACTAGGGCATAAAATTAACAAACTAAAACATTGACTTAAGTGAATATAGTTTATGTTATAGGATAAAGAAATAAGAAAGGGAGGTAAACAGTGTATATATGTCAAATATTTTTCCTTCATATACATATGGTGGAAGTATATTTATATATGGATGAAAAATATATATATAATGTATATATGTATGAAAATAAAACATCTTACTTTATTCATCACCTCTCCCTGATAATATACAAATATGTCCATGGAAAAATAAGAAGGAATGCTCATTGCAATTGGTCAACATTTCAATATCTGGTTACATGATAGCTAGTATTTATAACTACTTTCTTTTATTACCCATCTTGTATTCTTTTTGTTTTAGCAAGCTCTTCAGCTAGTTGCATTTCTTTACCTGGTAAGATAACTCAAACTTTCATTCTTGAAGACTGCAGACTCAGGGTCATCCCACATAGAGTGAATGGCTGTACTTTTCCATTAACCTTAATATGTGTCTACATATATTTTATCCTAATGAAATTGCTCACATAATTATGGAGGTTGGAAAGGCCCAAAACCTGTTGTCTGAAAAGCTGGAGACCCAGAAAAGCCAGTGGCATGTTCATTTTGAAATGATTTGTACACAGTGCATCAGAAAATTCCCAGTGGAAAGGTAACCCAGTTACCCATAGCAGTAATCAGCTCATTAATTCTTATTTCATTGGATTTTCTTCCTTTCAAACTCACTTTTTGACTCCTTCACAAATGTTTCCTGGTTTTAGTACTCAATAAACGATTTGCACCTGAGTCCTTGTTCCAGAGGAATCCAAGCTAAAAATAGCACAGTCAGGTCCAGTCCTTGGATCTTCTCTCTTACTGAACCTGAATCATTTTCTTGTAACAGAACCACCAGTCTTATGACTTGAATATTATACATATGCAGTGGTTTTCAGACTATATCTCCAGAGCCAGAAATCTCACTAAACTTTTAATGAACATCTCTATGTAGAAGTTTAATATGTAAATATCAGATTCGATAGGCTCAGAGATTCTGACAGTTTCTCTCCCCAAAACCTACTCCTCTAGGAGATTTACCAGAAGTCAGTAAACTTTGTGTGCTTGGGAAGAGACAGAAGGCCTGTGGGGCCAAAAGGGTTGCTAGAGGAGAGAATACTGGCATACTTCAGCGATCCTGAGGGATCAATTTCAGATCACAGCAATAAAGCACATATCACAAGATTATAGGCAACTGAGTTAGATAGAAATATTACAGGCAGGCAGACAGGGCTAGGTCTTCAAAGAAGCCAGTGCAGAAGATGAGATGCCTTGCAACTATGGGGGAGACAGACACCTCCCACTGTGTGCCAGACTTCAAGACAAAAGATCAAACAAATACACCTATTCCTAAGGACTGATATTCTAAATAGGTCTCTATCACCCTGAGAAAGCCAGGAGTCACCATCCCAACTCCCTATGGGAAGAGTCACTGATCTTTAAGCATGCCCTCTTGCTACATGGCTCACTTCCCCATTTGTGCCCAATTTAATCAATTTTACCTGAGCAATTAATCTTATTAGTTGACCATAGTTCTATCCCACCTTATGCCTTCTTTGCTAGTTCCCATTTTGGACCCGTGTCATCTCATGGTTTTGCTCAGTCCCTAAAAAGGCAGAGTCTTTGGCAACCCATTTGAAACATCTTCTGTCTCTCAGGTAGAAGCTTTTTTTCTCTCAATAAGGATATTGTGTTCTTAAGCTCTGTTGTTCCTAAAATTCATTCTTTGATTTTGGAGAACACAAATTGGTATAGAACATATAGTAGGTTGGGAGTTTCATCCCACAATATGAAGAATAAAGAGAGTCATATGAATCTCCTTGGTTTTCCAGTGCATGTAAAAGTTATGTTTACACTATACTTTGGCCTATTAAGTGTGCAATGCCATTATACCTAAAAAACAATGTACATGCCTTAATAAAAAAACCTTTATTGCTTAAAAAATTACTAGCACTCATCTGAGCTGCTACAAGAGCTAAGATATGAAGTTAACCTAGGCAATCATTCACAAAAGAGTGAATAAAGAAAATATGGTGTATATGTAGACACTGGAATATTATTTAGCCATAAAGAATGAAATCCTGTAGCAAACCCTAGATGTAAGCAGAGGAGATTAGGTCAAGTGAGACAAGTCAAGCATAGAAAGGTATCACATGCTCTCTCTCATGTGTGGAAACTGAATAAAAATACATCTAAATATACAATAATGATTACTAGAGCTTGGGAAGGATGGAGGAGGGCAGGTTGGATAAGTTGGATTTGGTCCATGCCCACCATGTGCATGTGTTGAAATGTCACACTGAGCCCCACTAATAAGCACAACTAATACATGGTAATCAAAAACAAAATAAAATGATTTTGTAAAAAGAAAGACAAGAATGGCAGAATTAATTTTGAATCCATACACTGGAACAGGAAATGAGAAGAAATTCCCTGCCCAGAGAAGAGCTGTACTATACAGTTGTACTTGCTGGAAGGTTCTCTTCAAGCTAATCCTGTCCAAAATCTCCTCACTGAGGAGCTGAAATGTTTGCTTCCCAGTGAGAAAAAAGAGCATCTCACATAGGCAACTGTTGAAATTGCGAGATCCAATTTATTAGATAGCATAAAGCTAGCCCTAGTATTAGTATCGGCTTAACCTCAGAATCTAAAGCTGCTGAGATTGACAATTAAATTTCAATACTCCTCTAAGTATCATTCTATCTTGCCTAAAATTTATAAACTCCAAAGTCTCTGTTGATAAAATGAAAATAATATTTTCTGAATACCATGAGATACAACTGTAGTCCTCCCCAGTCTCTTTCTATCTCTCTTCTGATCTTTTCTCATTAACTAATATGTTTTTCTTTGGATAAAGTAAAATGCATTTGTGTGATTCCTTTTGTTAAAGCCAGCCATGTCAGTAAGCAGCCTGCCACCCTGGTAAGTGACTGTGGTCTGGCAAGCTGCGGCCACCCCAGGGCAGGGAAACAAGGAGCCACAGCGTTTCCTGAGATCTGCGCCACGTTGGAATTTAGGGTGCTGAGCCAACCAGTAACCAGCCTGCCACCCTGGTAAGTGACTATGGTCTGGCAAGCTGTGGCCACCCCAGGGCGGGGAAACAAGGAGCCACAACGTTTCCTGAGATCCACACTATGTTGCAACTTAGGGCGCTGAGCCAACCAGTATCCAGTCTGCTGCCTACCAGGGCGCGGGCTTAGAATCAAACATACCATACCCCCCACTGATCCCCCCAGGGATCTGGGTATCTCTTGGGAGGTACAGCAAGTAGGGGCAGTTTCCTTCTACTATCTCTGAAGGCAGATATTTTTAACGCTGGTTTGCTTTGTCCTGATTATTCAATATTCTGCTTTGATGTGTTCTATAATGTTGTGCATTTCTTTTGATTTTTCTGTACCTAATAAAGAACAACTATTTTGAAGATAACAAGATATACAATGGTGCCTATTATTGTTGTCCTTGTGACCTGCTGTGATGTTCTGTGCCAGTTTCACTATAATGTCTCAATTGGCTTTATTCCATCTTGTTTTGTTGTATAGTACTACCTCCAAGTTAATGCAAATTAAATAAAAATAAAACAATAGAACTGGAGAAAACAAGGTAACAAAATACCTCCAAAAACTCCCAACTCCATCAAAGCTCATCCATGTGACATGGATGATGAGAAACTCAAAAACAAAACAACAGAATTATATATGCTGATTAAAAAGGAAATAACAACAACAAAACAGATCAATAGGGTACTGAGCAAGCTGAAACATGATATAGCTAAACAGATAATGTACTTAGGAGGCAAAAGAAGGAAGAGAAAGTGCGCTAAAGGGTATAACTGCATATATGTTTAAGTGTGTGGGATCGATCAGCATGTTACCAGGTTTTTGTTGGATTGTTGAACAGAACTGCTTGCAGCCTCACTGTTTGTTTACTTTGTATGCCTTAATTTTGTAACATGAACAACTATTTCTAAGAAGACAATATATAATTTATCAAGTAGCGATTTCTTAATGTTTTTTAAAAAATTCTGTATTGTTTCTACCCTTTTATCTGTTTTGCTTTTTTTTCTCTTTAAATAAAATTTTTTTTAAAAAGCCAGCCATGTTGTCTGGTGGCACAGAAGGGGACAACAAAGATATATTACTAGAATATTCAGAGGAAAAACATCTTTTACTATGTGTCACACAAAAGTCTGGGGTTGAAGAACACTGCTGAGGTTGAAGGAGTACTCTACCTTCCCCAGGAAACAGCAAAGTAATGAGGTGGTGTCATTTGCTATGATCAGCTAAAGCTTGACAAGAGTTCATAAAGACTCCATTTTCTCAGATTCAAAAAAATCATCTACTCATACTTCCTCTAAAATGTTCTCTTTAAGGTTTCTTTCCTTTGCTGTGGTTTCCCAACATTGGTATTTCCTTAACAATGGACTATATATCTGGTCCAAGAGGCAAGCCTGAAGATAGCAGGCAGGGGTGAGCAAAGGGCGATGGAAAGCTCATTTTCTTCAATGAGAGAGTTCAACAGCTCATATGTCCTGGCAACAATGAGGAGGTTTTTGTCCCTAAATCAAAATCTAAGCACAGAGTTCAAATTCCTGAGTGGCAGAAGTTGAGTGCCCAGTTTGACCACTAGGATAATTAGGGCTCAGATGAACACGCAGAGGACATGCAAGGGCCACAGAGGCCAGGTAAAACATTAAGATGGCCAGGATATTATTCTGTAAAAAGAAAAGAAAAATGAATTAAGGATTAGGGTCGACTTGGAAGGAATTATTCCATTCAAGCTAACTTGACTAAGGGAGCAGATTGCTGTCCAGAATAGGAAATAGCTAAGGAGATATACATATCCTACATGGGTGTGAGCCAGGTAAAATCCTGTTCCACATGCCAGCAACTTATTCAACCAGTTCCTGTGTAAGTCACAAACACTATAGCCGTTCCTCTGTTTCCACAGAAAATTGGTGCCCAGGCCTCCTGAGGACACCAAAATATGCACAGATGTCCAAGTCCCCTACACAAAGGGACACTGTGTTTATTTATAGCACCTACAACCTCCTGTGCACCTCAGTACTAGGTAAATGCTATGCAAATACTGTTATACTGCATTTCTAAGAGAAAAGTCTGTACCTATTAAATGCAAATGTGATTTTTTTCAAACATTTATTTTCATTGAGTTGGTGGCTGAATCCACAAATGAAGAACTCATGGGCTACCCTCGAACTTTCACAGAAATTGTTAAGGTAAGTGGGACAAATATCTTCCTATTTCACAGATGAAAATGTTGAGGTTCAGAATAGTCAAGTAATGAGGTAGGATTATACAGATTCAAAGAAGCAGCAGCAGGATTTAAAATCTGGTCTTTTGTCCCTCGGTTTACCCTTTCCTCAACATTAATTGCTCCCACATTTTTGGTTAAATACCTGGTTTTGTACCAGTTATTTATCAGTTAGTTGCTTACCAGTTGGTTGTTTAAACAAAGAGCCTGGCAAAAACAACACCAGCCCTAATTCTGCAGCTGGCTTCAGACCTGTGGCTTCCCTGAGTCAGCCATCTAGAAGCCACACTTGGACTTCCTAGCCAAAATTGAGAAGGAGCTTCTTCCTCCATTCCCCTGAGGAGGCCTAAGATTCAGGGTTGACGTCCTGTTCTTTTGATAAGACTCTCATAGATCTCCCCACCATAGCCTCCACACACACTGCGAATAAAATCTGGGCACTGACAAACTAAGGGCTTGAAGGTCAGCTAAGAAAGCTAAGCTTGGATTGAAAATAGAGACTGATCATTATGGTTCTGGCATATGATTAGAAGGCAAGCTTAATAGTTTTGGGAAGTGGCTTGTTCTCTTTGAATCTTGCTCTCTTCAAGTTTAACAAACAGATGTTGATCAATAATTATCAAAACTCCTTTTATTCTTACAGTCATTAATTGTATGCTGTTTATTATCTCCCTCTAAATTCCTCCAGAAAAAAAAAACCAACTCTACTAGAATCCCTCAGACCTATATCTAGAAGTACACACAAAGAGGGGAATAGTTATGGGAGACCCTGATACTAGTAGAGCTTCCCTTATATCCAGAATCCACTCAACCATCTGCTCTTCTGCCATCACCCCCTATGCTAGCTCTTGTGAACTCTACCAATAGGACTTACCTGAGCAGGTCACGCTTACATCTTCCTTGTGGTTACAGTCGTGATACCCCCAAAGCCTGTGCTTGCACTGGTCAAGAGACTGCTCCTTCCCTGAGCAACGAACATCATCCAGCCAGATGCGGCCAGCCCCAGGAGCGTATCTTTTCCTGGAGGGTGAAATAAGGGGCTTTCCACAGCCCAGTTGCTTGCATACCACTTGGTTTTCCAGGTCTCCCCAATTGTCATCACAGACGGTGCCCCATTTTTTATTATGCAGTACCTCCAGCCGCCCAGAGCAAATGCTGTCTCCTCCTACCAGCTTCAGCTCAAAGGCATCTGGAGAATGGAAAAGAAAGTTGAAAGTTGGAAAGAGAAAGGGAAAGGAGGAAAAATAAGACCATTTTTAAGGTCCTCCTGCAAAACCCAACAACACATCTGAAACTGTCCACTTCTGTTTCTGTGATTGATCTTCATCAGGTTCCAAACCCTAAGGCCCAGGTCTGTTTCCTAGGATGGACCTTTCGACTTTCTCATCCATTTTACCCATCTTTTTTATCAGTGCATATTTGCAGTATGTAATGATGATATGCATCATGGGGAATTGGTACATGTAGATAACACATCTTCCTTTTATCTTCTTTTACAAATGACTTTCTAATAGTTTTGAAAAACTAGGAAACTCAACAGAGAGGTCAAATGATGTACCCTGTCTTTACAGAATTCCATATAGTAGCAGTTAATTTTAATGTAGTACATAATACTGCTTAAATATTTTCATACAAAGTCAGTTATTATTATTATTATTATTATTATTATACCCATTTAAAAAATAAGACAGCTGACAATCTCCATATTTACATAAGTTTGGCTGGTTGGTCCATTGGTGCATGAGTAGTTGTGTATTTTATTTGAATGAGATTCCATTTAATAGTCATTTCCATAAATGGGCCTAGTCTCTGGATAAGTAAGCATCATCTTCCATTACCTTCACATCCCACCCATGTGTCGTCATAATGGCTACAGCTGTTCTTCTTCAGAGGCCGAGAATCGCAATCCTGAATGGTGGATTCTTGTCCTGAGCATTTCATCTTGCTCATCCACATGGACACTTGACCCTGGATAGCCTTGCTGCATTGTCTGCGGACCACCAGGGCCCTCCCACATCCCAGCTGCCGACATAACACCTTTGCAGCTTGGAGGGTCCATCCTGCTTTGCACACAGTGCTCCACTGGCCTTCATGCTGCACCTCCACTCGCCCAGCACAGTGTCCAGGGCCACCGGCCAGCCGCACACTCTTTGGGACCAGGAAGAAAGGGATCTCTGGGACAGTGGAGAAGGAGCTTTCCGGCTCTGGAGTGGAAGAGTTTCCTGGCTCTGTGGAAAAACAAATCCAAGGTATCTATTTTTTTTGCAAGAATATGGTCTTCTCAGAAAAAGGGGTCCCCAGGGTGCACATGGCTCAGTTCTTTGTGTTCAATATTATGTACCTTAGAGAGCCTCTAGAGAGCTGAGCGCTGCCTAACAGACACTTGTCGAGAGAATGGATGAATGAATCAGTGAACTGAACGTTTCTTAGTGTCAGGCTGAATCATTAGGATTTCTGTAGTTTTTTAATTTGTCTAATTATTTTAACGTTCATTTCATTGTTCCTCAGTTCTTCATGATACACTTAATTAGAAGCAGTATAATCTATACAGCAGGTACACATGAATCTTTCTGTCTATTCATGTAAACATAAAAGATGAAAAATAATTTTAATTCAATGTTGACATTAACCAATCCTCAACCTTTCTAAGATATAAGAATGAGAGCAGAGGGCTAGGGATACAGCTTAGCAGCACAGCGCCTGCCTGGTAAGTGCAAGGTCCTGAGTTTGATTCCCAGTACAAAAAAAAAAAAAAAAACCTAAATAAAAAGAATGAAACCAGCATCAGAACAAAAGTAACTGTTTTCCTCAGAAATTCTGTGGGAGGAGACATAGACTAACACCCCAGTCAAGTAGCAGTCTAATGAAAAAGAAGGAATACACAAAGGGAGAAATTGTTATTAAATTTGTAAAACAAATATATAGAGAAAGCTAAAAGAATACAGGTCTGAATATCAATCTATCTACTGTCTGTCTAACTAACCATGAGATTGTGCTGCTTTCTTGTGACCTTCTCCTGCCTACTTGACAAGACTGTAGATTCTATGAGAACTGAAACTACCCAAAAAGCACACAGTACACCCTGTGAGTTCATTTCTTTCCTAGAGGAAGGTTAGGACTCCACCCTTGATGTAGCATATATCATTAAATGAATGTTTAGTTGTGCTATATATGTTCATTTTCATGTGTGTAAATAAAAGAAATATACTCTTGTATAGATTGAAACTAAAAGAAAAACATCAGTAGGAACAAAAATTCTAAGTGAAAATATTATCTGCAGGATCCACAATTGAGGAAGTGTGAGATGTGATGAAGAGCCGACTAGCCATGGCATGAAAGCCCATGACAGGGAATGAAGATCAAGAGAAGTGGCTAGGCAGGCTATGGCCAGCGTAGATGGTCCTTGAGTCCTACCATACTTACTTTCACATGATGCCCCGGCATCCTCGTCATGTCCACAATTATAAACATCTTCATCTTGCTCACATTCAGCTAGTGTGTCTTCCATCCCATTGCAATTGACATTTTGGCTGAGGACAGACTGATTCTTTTCTGCCAAAGGCTCATATACAGTACCACTAGGAGATTTCTTGGCTGCTCCACAGCCCAGCTCTCGGCACACCACAGCCACATCCTCCAGGCCCCAGCCATCATCACACACGGTGCCCCACTGGCCATTCCGTTCCACTTCCACTCGCCCTTCACAGTGGTGGGGACCTCCCACCAGTCGTACTCTGGGTGGAGTTTCTGCAAAGAGAGGGGATATCAGCTGGAGACCTGGGAGGAGCTCAGTGCACGCTCGGAGATGTACTTACTCAGTCAATCTTGGATGCCTCCATCATGACAGACAACATGACAAGCTAGGGAACTAGAGAGGAGAGGTCGGAGGAAGGAGCTACAGGACTCCATCTGTGAGCTCTGATTCTACTACATACTTCATTATACCCTACTGAAGAAACTCCACTTCAGGACACCTAGTTGTTACTGCTGGCTTTTTCATATTAAGGGAAAGAGATTGATTGATGCAGCAGAATTTGTAGACTCTGGTGGTCAGAATTAGAAAGGCCTGTACAGGTAATCACAGCTACTCACTACCCCATCATGGATGAGGGAACAGATTTTCATGGAAGTGATAGCCCTACAGTTATACTGTTTGATAATAGAAGTGCCAGGACAGAACATAGGTGTAAAGATCACATCTAATGATTCACTCTCCATAGTAGCCAGACTGAAGCATAAGTTAGATAATTTTGCCTGAATATAATTACATAATTTAACTGAACAACCTCAATCTCCCCACTGTCACTGACCTAATCCTACCCACTCTTGCTGCTTCCTATGGCAACATCTCTTGTCCAAGCACCTGGCTCAGAAGAAATACAAAAAGCACAAATCCAGGGAAGAGTCAGAGCTTTAGAGTCTCAGAGCCCAAATAATGTCAGTAGAAGATTCTGCAAAGTAACAAAGAAGTACCACAGAGCCTGAAGACACATTCTGAAAAATCAAAGACTTGGTTCTATCTCTTGATTTGAATTATGAGTATGGAAAAAACTAACAGAAATACTTTCCCTCTTGCAAAGACAGAAGTGGGTGTGGCTGTGCAGAGTAAACAAGAGTCCATTAGACAATAAACATTTGTTGAAAATGCAGTATGTTTCAGACATTGTGTTGTGAACTCAGAGGACAATTATGAGCAAACTCATGATTTATGCCCCAAAATGCTTAAGAGTTAGTAGCTTGAGACAATCTCAGCCAATCAGCGAGCCTGACAGCAGGACATCAGAGAGCCGAATTTGCCACTTCATTTTACAATGGAACAGTTAGCTAAGAAAGGCCTGCTATGCCAGGAAAGGCCACATTTGGACTGGTGGTCTGTGGTCTCAAGAGATGTGAACAGTTTGATAAGAGGCCACGCTGAACCACATGGAATGACTCAGATGCCAGCATGAATGCAATTTGACTCCTGATTTCCCACTATTCCCTGGTCTCAGCTCTGCACAAATTTCCCAGAACTTGAAATCAACCAGGAACAGTGTTTGAATGAGAAACCTGACTGATTTTAAAATGCATTGAGAAGTTTATGTTTGGTTAACTTATTTGTTTTTGTTTCTTTTCTTCGTTTTTTGGGCAAAGGGCAATACAAAGAATAGGGATTAGAGATGGAAACTGAAGATTTTACCACAAAAACTAAGATAAATTTCCACTGTTGCACATTGAAATTTAAAGGTTGTATATCTGGATAAAATGTAATTCAAATCACTCAGAAATAATTTTTAGGTCATTGATGTTGGAAGACAACTCCAGTGACTCCCTTTGAATCCAAAACAATTACTGTGACTTTGATTATTTGGAGACTCATTTCCTTATACTGATATGTAAAAAGCTGGCTAGGGTTATTTCCTTCTCTCTTCAGTTGGCTCTAAGCATTGCAAATAAGGCTAGCCGAGGTGCTAACATGCAATTTCTATAGCCAACAGACAGTCCTGTTTCCTTGCATAGTGTTCTCCTACAATACAGATAAGTACAGGATATAAGCACAAGAGATGTTAGAGCAATTGCTCCAGGAATGTCAGCTGGGTAGGAGCCTCAAGGTAAAGAGGCTATGACTCCCCAGGGCACAACAGTTTGCATATCAGAACCAAAGCAATAGCCTCCCAAAACAATTCCATTGCTACCTAAATTAGATTATGTAAATTAATTCTACATATCTTCAACTCTGCAATTTATAGCGATGCCAATCTTGCACCTGGCCAGCCAGCTCAAGTTACTCAAGTAATTCCCGCCATCCTCACTGTCACTCATCCATCAGCCACCTCCCTTCTTTATAAGATAATAAATTTTGGGAGAGGCCTAGGTTCAGGGCATTTGTACACATGTCCTCATGGGGATTGGATTTAGGACCCCTTGGCTGCTCTTAACTTGGAATATGTCTTGGTGTTTTTACTCTTGCTGTGGGGTTGCATTGGTGGTGGTAGATTAGAATTAACTTGCTGAGATTCCAATGACATCTCAATGGGATTACAAATATAACTTTTTGGATTGTGAGGAAAACTAGAAAGAGGATTACAATACTTGGATGACTGAACTCAATATTGGTGTTTACAATAATTGAATCTAAAATCAGAGTTTTAGTTGACATTGCTGTGCATTCTAATACATAGTTAATATTAGGGTCATTTACAGGTTATTTTATTTCATTTCAGTTACTAAATTTCTTCCCTTTAATGAAAAAAGTGGTAATGGAGTAGAAGACTAGGGCAGTTCCCAAGAAGAAAGAAATAAGCAAAAAAGAAACAGAATTATTGTAAAAGAAATTTAGCCTGAGGGAATAGAAAGCTGAGAAAAGCTGTGAAAGGCAAAGGGTGAGGGGAAGGTTGTCCTAAGGGGAAAGCCATGTCCTTGGCAGTGTGTTTAGCTTACTTTATTATCAAAGGGCTTAAGAAAAGGACCCAGAGGAGCAACTTCCTGCAGAGTAGAGAGGCAATAAAGAGAGCAGTTGCCTGCGAGCATTGACATTAAGTGACAGCCCTGCAGGCTAAAAAGAAAAAAAAAAAACCTAATCTGAGTCAGGATAAGATCTTAGATGCAGCATCTTTAAGGAATCAAACTGTATTCATCAGGGATTTTCCACACCAAGAGCGGCTTGTAGGTAAGGCCTCTGACATCAAGTGAGACATTGGATGTGTAGGATAGAAGAAACACTAATTCACAAAGACTCTTCTTGGATTTGGACCACCCAAAGCCTTCCTCCTTCTCTCCATCCTCATTCTTTCTGCACAGCCCCACCTTCTTCTTGGGTGTGAAATTGGTACATCTCTCAAAGACAAACAGGCTGAAATCCATTCTGCCCTCTGCTGATCAAACCATAAGCTGCACAGAAGCAGACTTTACAGGTACCAGTAAGGCGGTAAGGCATATCTATTTTAACCGGCAAAACAAAAGGAATTTTATTCTTCAGTTATGCCCACAAAGGATCTGAAATGTCTCCACAAATTCTCATGCATGTGGAAAGTGATTGGATCCTGGGGTGTACAGCTGACTTGCAGTTAGGAGGAAGAGCCTGGTTGGAGGTGGACTAAGTGAGAGTATGACCTCGAAGAGTGTATTCTTCTTGGTTTTCTCTCTCTCTCTCTCTCTCTCTCTCTGTGTGTCTGTGTGTGTGTGTCTGTGTCTCTTTCTCTCTGTCTCTCTTATTCTATCTGTCTCTATCTCTCTATTTCTCTTTCTCTCTCTGCTTTCTGGCAACCATGAGAAAAGCAACTGTCCTCTGCACAGGCTCCCCCACTATGCCATGTTTTCCATTGGAGTCAGCTGACCATACACTGGAAATGTGAACCAAAACACACCTCACCTCCTTTAAGCTATCAGGTATTTTGTCCCAGTGTTGAGAAAGTAACTAGACAGGGGTAAAGTGCCTTCTGCCCCTAAAACTCATCTCTCACTTGGATGCTGGCTAAGCTTCTTGGATCGCAGAGAGAAAGTGGGAAGAGGGCCTTTGGCAAGTTAAGTCATGATTAACCCTTTCAGGGTTTCTGGAGATGGAAATTTTTCCCCATAAGACTCATAGTGTACTCTAGGAAACAGAAAGGAAGGTTATTGGGCCTGCTTTGAACCATAGTCTCTCTCCATAGCGCAGGAAGCTTCAAATCTTCCCCTCTCTTAAGCCAGGAGCCATGAAAGCCTTTCTCTTGGCATCTCCCCTCCCATTCCACCAACCCCAAATCTTACCTGAGAGGCCAGGTCCAGTGCAAATGGCTAGGGAAGAAAAAAGAAGTGAGTGAAGTCATAGAATAATTTTCCAAAGCTTTATTCAAAGAATTCAACTCTCTAGAAGGTACTTGCTAACCTTTTTGAGAACACTGGAGTGGTAGGTACAGAACCTGCTGGGACCTTCTCCCAAAAGACATGTGCCAGGAACCCGGAGACCAGTTCTACCGCAGCTAACTGACCCAGCCTGCTCCCTTTACATGTGCTGTGGCCCAGGCACAGGTAAATTTGGTTTTCTAGTCAATGAGACTGATTGGTTATAATTGCCTGAATTAGAAGGATGGTGATTCAGCTTCTTAGCCCAATAGAAAAGAGCACTGGAGGCTGCTGGAAAGATGCCCCCGCAAGCACCTAAGGAATCCATCAAGACAGTGCAGAGACCAGGGAACAAGTTTGTCTTGTCATTTAGATCAGAGCCTGCAAAATCTTACTAAAGAAAGCCAGAAAGTAAATATTTTAGGCTTTCTAGGCTTCATGTTCAGCTCTGCCCTCATAATATGAGGACCAAGAGACATGGCCACATTTCAATAAACTGTCACGCACATAAATTTAATTTAATTTAATTTTATTTTATTTTATTTTATTTTATTTTCATGTGTCATTAAATATTATTTTCCTTTTAATTTTTTTCCACAATTAAAAACTATAAAAGTCATTCTCAGCTTATAGAATATGGTTTGCTGACATCTGACTTAGAGGAACAGCTCAGGATTCTATTCAGTTCCAAATCCCCAGATTTAAGCACTAAGCACATCCCGGAAGCATTGTGTTTTTTATTTTGTTTGTTGGTTTGTTTCTGTGTGATCTCTGTCAGGTTGGGCTCCTCTGTCCACTAGACTCTCTTTTAATGCTAAAGAGTCCTGAGTTCTGTGACCTTCATTAGACCTTAAGGCTCAGGCATATCAACTATATAACTCATCCAATACCTATCTTATAAGATTTTTCTGAAACAGCAGTATCTTTGGACCTCCACCCCAGAACTTGTCAGGCAGATCCAAATACCTTAATGGTTAATCCCGGAGTATTTCCTTCTCTTGGTTGGCAGATAACTTTTCATTAACCCCATGGCCTTAATCTTCAGTGTGTGGCCACCCTCAGACTCACTCAGCATGACCTTGTCGATAACTCTAAAACTTAAGGTTATTTCACCCACACTTGAATCACGGCATAGCCTCCCACAGAAAACCTATGTACAGGAGACAGAAAGTGAATGTGCCAAGACTGCTATGCAGGTGCAAAAGGGGGACAGCAAGTCAGTGGCTTGAAGCCACTCACTGGGTGGACAAGTGCAGGTGGCACAGACCAGAAAGACTTCATGAGGGAGCTGAAACTTCGAAGGAAGGTGGGAGGCCCTACATCCATGAGAGCGAACTGTTTAGCTCCTCCAGTGACACAAATAGCCCACTGCAGCTTGCATGCCACAGGTTCATCACCACTGCTCTAGATCGTCAGGACAGTAAAAATGGGTGTGACTGAATAAGATTTTGTTAGATGCCCTGTATTAACTATCTTATGAAAAGGTTCCTAAGAAATCTTTACAGAACATAACATTATTTTCACTTCATAAGCTAAAGAATAAGATTTCAGAGACATAGAACCTACCAATTCAGACAGCTAAGAAATCAAAGATCTAGGACTAAAACACAGCACTCTGGCTCCAAAATCTCTGTATTATCTAGGATGATTTCTAGCCTAACCTATGCAAGAAGAAACTGGGGAAATTTAGAGAAAAGTGTGAATCACTTTTCAGAGAAAGACGAACAAAAATGACCAATGAAAGGTGATACTTCTGCAGCTCTACTTTCCTGCCTTGCTCTACCTGCTGCTCCCCAGCATCCATTTGTCTTCTTTCTGCTAAGCACTGGGAATTAAATCCAGGCCCTTCAGAGTGAGGTACCTCTCCAGCCCTTTTCTAATTTATTTTTTTGTATGCTTGTTTGTTTTTTTTGTTGTTGTTTTGGAGCCAAGATCTCACTAAGTCATTAAGATGCCCAGCCTGGACTTAAACTTGCTCCTGTTTCAGCCTCAGAATTCTGGGATTACAGGCATCCACCACTACAAGTGAGGTAGATATATATGTTATTTCAAAGGGAAATGGGATAAACTGCCATAATTCTGTTGCTACAAATATAGAAAAATAGAAAACAGATGGCAATCAAACCATAGTATAAATTAGATTGACTAAAGGGGTTTTTAGGGTTTAGAAGAGTTTCCAAGGATAGAAATGAGGGAGAAAACCATCCTTGGAAGATATTTGAATATGGGTAGAGACAAAGATTTTTCTAAAGTTTCCAGAAAACCCTGAAATCTAAAACAACAGGAGCAGAGATACTCACCGAGGATCAAGGTGAATAGCAGAGCCATGATCTGGACAGTTGAAAGTGAAAAGCTGAAGTGTAAAGCTGAGTGTGGGCCAGGAGCAGTAAAACTCAGCTTTGGCTACAAGTGGGCTAGAAGGAGGAAGATGGGCCAGTCCTGTGTGCAACAGAAACACTATCAGTTGGCCAGTGACCAATGGACCCAAGAGACAAAACGTACAGAGTTGGACCTGCTGAATTCAGCATATTTAGAATCTAGAGGAAGAGAAGAGCTGAGAGAAAGCGGTTGAAAGCAAAACTAAGTTTAAAAATAAAATAGGCTGTTCTGATTTGTTTCTGCTGTGAGCCAAGCTCCATCCATCTCTGCTTCACTTCTTCACTATGTAAACAAGGGAAGCAGCTCACACAGGGAAAGGCAGGTGGCCGTTTCCCATTGGAAAACTAGACAATGCTTAGCCTCCAAGGAGGGATGTGGAAGAAGTAAGCTGATTTTGATTCCTTTACTTAGAAAAAGGTGATCAGAGCCTATGGAAGCCGCAGAGATAGTCCGGAAGGCCCATTCTATAGGCCACACTCCAGAGGCAAGGTATTCACCTCTGTCTGTAAAACAGCTTTATATTTTCAAACCAGATTTTCCAGGGCTTAACAAAGGGTCCAATCATAGGTCTGCTCTTTTTTTTATTTTTTGCGAGCCCACAATCAGAGTTGAGGGGCAGTGGGTCCCCGGGGTGATGGACCCCCTGACTACTGAACTCAACTGTCTTCAGGTCTCTGTACAGTGGATAGTGATTGGGCAGCAAGACTCTCAGTTTTTCTCAGACTTCTCTGCTGTATTATTAAGTAAAACTGTGTGTGAATTTCAATTCTAGTTTAGCCAAGCATTCAACTTCATTTGCTATCACAAGCACAGCTATTTCAAGCAGGGTAATTTTTCCTCTATATTGGAATATCTTAGCTTCCTTGTAATATTCAGTCACTTAGCACAGGACTTGGTCCATTGCAGGCATTAGTTTTTAATCCTCTATTTCTTCATTTATTTATTATTATGTTCAAAAAATTTTTATCAGCTGTGAGTGGCCAGCAATGTGATTGATGAAGAATCGCGTGGATAAATGAAAGAATTTGATCTACACTCTAAGAGAATGAGCCAGGAAGACTGAAAGTTTGAGCCCACTTTGGGAGAATTATCCAGCACCTGTCCCAAAATATTAAAAATTAAAAATCACACACATGCAGAAAGAAAATGATCTAATAATGCTTAGCATGTTAAACCTGCTTCACAGCTAGAAAGATGTTTTACAGAAAGGAAAGTATAAGAGACTCTGCAGATATTATAGAGGAAATGGCCACTTTTATTTGGGGCTAATCATGGATGACTTCAGAGAGATTATGGCCCTTGAGCAGGGGTTAGAGGTGAGCAGAGTAGAGAATCATAATGGAAGAAATCATTGTTATTTATCTGCAGAGACAAAAACAGCAATCCCCACTTAAGGAATGATAGGAAATTTGAAATGACTGGTTCACATTCTGCTTGGTGGTCGTGATTTATTGGTTAGTGGAGTGTTGGTGAGCATATTATGAATGGGTTTGTAAATGCTAATTACTTACATCCTTCCTCTCTAGATTCTGCAGCATTGCACTGACAGACACAGAATGTAGAAAAGGCTCAAAGGAGCAGTTTTGCTATTGAGCTACATGAGACTGCAAGTGGGATCCAAGATCTTATGCATTTTCCTCCTGATGTGACAACTGAGTTTACACTTGGGGACCAAAGGCCTTCATGTGTCCTATAGGCAAGCAGCCCACTGGAGACCACAAACCATATGATTTGCGACTATATTCCTCATCTCATATGGAAAACTGAGGGAAACCAAAGGAAAGAGGAAAAAAACACACAAAAAAATTCCACTTTAAAATATTTTATTAAGAGTAAAGAACATGGAAGCTGAAGGAGTAAATAAGATCCAAAATGTACAATAGATATTGTGAAATGGGAAGAAACTGTTCAAAAGGAAAGATAAACTGTGATAGGAGAAAGGAGAAAAGAAAGAATATATGAGAGTTAAGACATTATACTACTAATTTCTCTTAGTTCATTGAAAAGAAAGTTTTGTGCTAATATTGTTTGGTCAGATTTACATGCCTATATCTTGTACTCTGAGCACCTACTTTGAAGATACCAGTACGCAGTGCATTAACCATTATTACTGTCCTATTATCTTGTCTTGACATTTTGTTCCATTGTCTTTATTGCTTTATCTCTTTAAAATAAAAAAAGAATAAAGAACATGAAAAGAAAAGAACTCTTCTGAGTAGAGAGGATATGACTCTGAGTCTGAAGAACAACTGAAAGGTGGTGTGCATTTGACAGCAGGTGTTCTGTCTGCAGCTGGAGACACAACTGAAGAGACGCAGACCACTGGTGAGTCATGGAGGCCACTAGGAGGCTGCTGCACCTGTCTGCAGAGGCAAAGGAGGCCTTGAACAGCAAGTGTGAGACTGTGCCTGATAGTCACAATTTTGGGGAGTGGGGTTTAAATGGCACTGAAACAGGCACTGAGGTGAAGGAATTCTCAGGGCAAGTGAAAATATGGGCTTTACAGCATTAGGTTGGAAACCCACTTTTGTAAGCTGCATCAACATGCCCAGTTGGTGATCTTGAGATCCTCTCAGGGTGCCCTCAGAGAACCAGTGTATGAGGCTCAGCAATGGTGGGCTTCAAGTAAAGGGACCAACTCAAGTGGTTAGAAGACTTGGAGAAAACCAGAAGATGAGCTGCCAGAAAGGGAAAGAGAAATAAGTCCTGGGAACAAAGCTTTTAATGAGGAAGGGCTGGAGGAAGGGTTGGTGTTAGAAAGTTTAATGTATGGGAAGTTGCTCAGAGAATGGAAAAGAGTGCTCAGCATTTTAGAGGACACTTAGCCAGGAGGCTAGAAGAGAGG
>PVJX010015444.1:0-42527 GCA_004027295.1 Dolichotis patagonum | reverse complement strand
TCAAAAAAAAAAAAAAAAAAAAAAAAAAACCATGTAAAAAATAACACAGAAAAAGCTATACACTATTTCATCTTTTATATTTGTAACTACTGTAAAGCCTAAAGTATATTCTCATGAATTATTTCCATTTGGGAGGGGGTCTGAATCCAGGCTGTCATATTGCGCTGTATCTCCAACACTTTTTTATTATTGTTGTTATTTTGAGACAGAGTCTTGCTAAGAAGTTGCTAAATTGTCCAGGCTGGGCTTAAATTTGGAATTCTTGTGCCTCAGCCTCCCACAGTGCTGGGCTTACAGGTATATATATCACCATGCCTCACTTTCCACAGCATTTTCAAAATAATCTCTCTAGGTGGAAAAATGGAAAACAAATGCATGACATACCTTGTTGAAAGTCACATGAAGATTTAGCAACTCTTTACCCCGAAAGAAAGAAAAACCCAAGTTGAAATTTTAAAATGGCTTATTGCATTTATTTATTTATTTGGTTTATTACATTTTCATTGTATTGAATTCCTATAGTGTGCTAGGCATTGTGGTAGGCTTAAAGCATGAGACAGTAAATAAGGACCACTCTCTCTCCTAACAGTTTGGTTTACTGACCCCACTCAAAAGGTTAACTAACGGTCTCTCTTTTGAAGCAACTGGATTGATTATTCAACAAATATTTGTTGGGTACTTATTAAGTGCTGACAAAGTAAAATAAGAGACACTGGGGACCAGCAGTGAATAATAACATGTTAAAATCTCTGCCTTCACTATGTGGTATCTGATTTAAAAAAAAAAGTCTCTGCCTTGGGCTGGAGATTTAGTTCAGCGGCATAAGCACCTGGCAAGCACAAGGTTGTAAGTTTGATCCCCAGTACCAAAAAAAAAAAAAAAAAAAAAAACCTCTGCCTTTCAAGAGAGTACATAATCTATCTTATGGAAGAAAACAGATTGCAAACAAATATATGCATGCAAGTAGTAGTAAGTGCTATTAAAAAAAAAGCAAGGTAACGGCAAGAAAAACAGGATAAAGGAAACTCTGAAAAGGTAAAATGTATGGCCCTGAAGCAAGGCCAGCAGATTGCTGTAGCTGCTGGTTTCAAACAGGAGCCTAAAGAGAATTCTTTCTGTGGTCTGATGGCCATTTCAGAACTTTGGAAATGTAATGGTCAATTCATCAGAAAGAAATAGCAGGTGGGGTATGGCGGTCTTTGGGGGGCCTGCAGGGAAGAGACCCTGGCACCTCGGGACCTGCACTGTGTGGTTGACTCGGGGTGCCGGGAGAACGAGGGGCTCATCCCCTCTCTGGGGGGCGGCCTAAAGGAGAGAGACCCTGGTGTGTTGGGACCTGCACCGTGCGGTTGACTCGGGGTGCTAGGAGAACAAGGAACTCCTTCCCTCTCTGGGGGGGCGGCTGTAATCCTGCTGGTGAGCAGGCTGAGAATCAGACATCTCATGTCGTCCTGTCCCATGTCCCGTCCCCCCCACCCCGCTGAGCAAGTGGGAGCCAGTTAACTACACATCTTGTGAAAAAATTGGCTATGATATTTAGTATGAGCTCCCCATATGCAAAGATATAGAAAACCATTTGGAAGAAAACAAGAGACAATATGACAGAAAGTGAAGATCCCTGGTTGTATAGCTTTGAAATTTATGCTTTCTTAAGTCCCGTTCTGTTCTGTTGTGTTTAATTTTACCCCCCTTAAAATAAAATTTAAATATATATATATGAAGAGGGGAAAAGAAAGTGCTCTAAAGGATATAACTGCATGTATGTTTAAGTGTGTAAGATAGATGACCACATTACGGTTTTTGTTCGATTGTTGAGCAGAACTGTTAATAGTCTCACTGTTTGCCAGGGATTTAGTTCAGTGGCTTAAGCGCCTGCCTGGCAAGCTCGAGGTCATGAGTTTGATCCCCGGTACCAAAAAAAAAAAAAAATAGTCTCACTGTTTGAATATCTACTTTGTGTGTTTTAATTTTGTAACCTGAACAACTATTTCCAATGATGACAGTACGTAACCTATCAAGTGGCGATTCCTTAGTGTTTTTGTTTTGTTGTTATTCTTGTGGTTCTTTCATTTTTTTGCCTTTGGAATTCTGTATTGTTGCTACCCTTCTTCTGTTTTGTTTGGTTGTTTTCTTTTTTGTTTTTTCTCTTTAAATAAAATTTTAAAAAAAGGAAAGAAAGAAAAGGTAAAATGTGAGTGAAGATGTAGGAAAGAAAAGTAAAAACGTTAATCCCACTTTGGATGTCTATCGCAAGAGCACTCTAGATTAAAGGAACAACAAAAACAAAGTCCTAACTGTAAAGATGCCCCAACCTAAAGCTTTCTTTACTGTTCCTTTAGGTAACTGTTGCAGTCCCAAAATGGGGCAATCCTCTCATCAATCTAGACAAAAAATTTGTTTGGAGGTTACCACTCTATCTGTAATCTCTAAAATAGAGATTAAGATAAACAGTCATCTTTGCATAAAACTGAAAATTTACTCATGAAGAGTCTAAGAAATGATTGTATATCTTTCTGGTCATTCAGTCTGACACTGGCAATTATCACTACTTCTCCATAACCGCACACCAAAGGAAATAAAAGTATCTATAACCTTTAGTAATACAAATTTTGGGGCACTCAGATAACTAATCCTCAGCTGTTGCCCAAACAAAACTGCTTTAGGTTACGCAGAAAAGAGAATAATACTCAGATATAAAAAACAACAACATCAAAAAATGGGAACAAAAGAACCTTAACTTACATATCATTTTACAACCTTGTAACTTTAACGTAAAACGAGATTGATAATTTGGGCCTCATTATTAAAACACAAAACAAAACTTACACGGTAAAAAATAAAATGTAACAGTAATCCTAAAATAAGTCAATAAATCTACACAGTAGATTTATCCTTATTTACAGTTTAGTTTCATTTTCCACAATTTCAATTACCCACAGACAACACTGACTCAAAAGGTTTGAGGGGGAGGGGCAATAAGGTCTTGCCACATAGCCCAGTATGGCTTCAATCTTGCCATCCTCTTTCCTCAGCTTCCTGTGCCACCATGCCTGGCTTAGCAGTACATAAATACTATATAGTAAATTCCAGAAGTAAACAATTTATAAAGGTAAAATAACTTTTATTAAATTATATTTTTATAATTGTTCTATTTTATTATTGTTGCTGTTAGTCTCTTAGAAATCTTATTTATATTAAACTTTATACAGATATGTACAGAGAGGAAGAAACAAAATACACATAAGGCTCAATACTTCCTACTGTTTCAGGCACTCTCAGGGGGTCTTGGAATGTAACCCCTCATAGAGAAGGAAAAATATTTTATTTTTATAAAACTTTATTTCATGAATATAAAGCACAAATCACACTACTTTCTTTGTGGCAAACCACTACTGTTGTCCAACATGTTACAATTCATGTTACTGGTCAGTACAAGAAAAAGCCCAACTTCTATTGATGATTAAGTACTTTTCCTTTTGTCCCACTTACCTTAGCCCAGTAACGAAAGGCTAAAACCAAGGGAGTGAAGACAGGTTCCATTCTGCCAAGAGCAGCAAGTAAATCAGTAGTGAGACATGCTGTATCATTTCCTGCACTCACTCTACAAAGTAAACCACTGTGAATGAGAAAGAAACCAATTACACTGTGTTAATACACTAAAAAAATCAAAATACTTCAAATCTGTGGCTATCATTCTAATCACCATATTTTAAGACCCCAAAAGTCATTGTAAAATCAAATGTTTTAACAGTTAAGAGCAAACTGAAAACTATGTATTACAGTTCTATATAAAGATGGCTTTACACTTACTTCACAAATGTATTTCAAACAGACAGCATTTAAGTTCACAAGAAATAAATGTCAAAAGCAGCACTAAGAATCTCTTTTTTTTTTTTTTTTGGTAGGCAGGGTCTCACTACATAGTGCAAGCTGGCCTTGAACTTGTGGTGATACTACTGCCTCAGCCTCTTGAGTGCTGGTTTTATTGGTGTGTACCACCACAACTGGCTAAAATTTGATTTTTGAGAGACAGCCCATCAATCTCTTCAATGTCAGTACAATATACTTTCTACTTCATTGTCTTTTGCTTTGCAAATGGAAAAAAAAAAATACTAAACTGACTACTTATAACTCAACTTTAATTTCTTTCTCCTATCCAAACTGTATATGTTATTTTCAGATTAAAGACTAGAAAAGATTTACTTATTAACCCACAAGTCATGTTTATACGTAAGCAAACATAGAAACTACATTAAATGAAATAAAAAAAAGTGTAATGGAGATATTCTGGAGGCAGAGGAAGAATGCATGGAGGCTGCCACACAGAAGTAATCTGATACAATGTAGCGAAAAACAAAAACAATTAAAAGTCAGACTGCCTCCACTGCACCTCTGGTCTTCCCCTAAATGAGATGAATTTGAACAAACACTTAAACCCTTGTAGTCTCAATTTCCTAATTTAGAAAGAAAGTTAAGCTAGATCTCCATACTCTTCTACTTTCAATAAAAACACAATAATCCTAAAATGTAGAAAAAACAAGAGGCTAATAACCAAATAAAAGAACATTTTACCACTTTTGTATTCTTTTCATGTCTTCTGCAATAATCTGAAAAAGCTCTATTTTAGTTTCTTCTTTAAAGATACTTTGTCCTTTTTGGTTCTATAGACATCTGACTAGGAAACTCAAATTAATATTCAATGCCTCATTCACAATTTCAGTAAACCAAAAACTAGATTCTAAACAACGTGAGATCCTTAATAAAAGAGGTATTTCATGTTTATGTTTGTATCCCTAGAACAATGTAAACCTACATGTAAATAAATGCTCAATACTTTTGAGTATTGAACTTGAGGGAAAAAAATGTTTCACTTGCAGTACCCCACTTAGTTGTCTAGTAACTCTATTTCTATTTTTATTTCTGGTGTTCTATTTCATATACATTTGGTAAACTTCCTATTCTTAATTAATAGAAACTACTATAGTCACATTAACCTAAGAAGAAATCTAAACATCTTCTCACTTGGAGAAGTTTACTGCTAATTTTTTTGGGGGGTGGGGGTCTTTTTGAGACAGGGTCTCACTATGCAGTTCAGGCTGGCCTTGAACTCACTTTGTAGCCCAGGCTGGCCTGGAATTTATGATGATTCTCCTGTCTCAGCCTCTCGAGTGCTGGGGTTACAGGTATGCGCCACCACACCTGGCTTCTAGTTTTTTGGTTTTGCTTTTTTTTAATACTTTATTTTCTCTTCATTTTTACCAACCTTTTCCGATCTTTGCAGATCACAACAGGAACTTTAGCGTGAAAATCAGATTCCACATCTACATATAATACTAATAAGAGAAAAACAAAAACAAGCTGATGTCAATACTTCTAGAGTATTTACTCTATAGTAAACAATAAGTAATAATTTCCTTCTTAAAAAAATTACTCTTGTTTTTGTGGGATGATTCATTCTTTTCATGGAGAGCAGCAACCCAAAATCTTGGTATAATCTACTGTATATCAGCGAACAACAGGTGCAACTATGAATACTGTCTGAAAATTACAATTACTTTGAAATGTCTTAACGTCCTGTAAGAGGTAAAAATATTTTAATTGTTCTATATTTCATTAACCAAAAAGCCTTTATTCCAGAACTGCCTGGGTCAGCTGAAAGACAAGCACATGCAGGACGTAAAAACTCACACCAGAGATAAGGTTCTGAGGTAAAAGATAATTAATTGCTAAACAAGTTTTCTAAGTTACAATCTTGGGAAGCTAAAAGACCATAAATAACTATAAAAGGAATGCAGAGGGAGGAAGGGGCAAAAAGGGAAGAAGAGAGGAAGAGGGAAGTAACAGGCACAGACTAAGAGAGATTGCTTAGGACAGACTGTGAACAGGGCTCCCAGGCCACGAGAGATGGGGGGAGGGACTCTTGTGAGGAATAAAAGCACACAGCTTCTCAATTTTAATGTGCCTGTTCTGTGGTACGGGCACCACTCTTTTTTTGGGGGGGGGGTACCTGGGATCAAACTCACAACCCAGATCTTGCCAGGCAGGCGCTTATGCCACTGAGCTAAATCCTCAGCTCTTCGGGCACCACTCTTGCAAGAGCACAGATTAAAGCCTTGCTTTCGCTGCCTCTGGAGTCCAACGTGGAGGAGGAGAGATCTTGGACAAATATAAATTCTTTTCTCACACAATGCCTAAAATTTTGAGTCTAAGTGAGTATATAAAGATTGTTAAAATTTCATAGATACTGCAAAGACATAACATCACTTACTTCTGAGGGCTATTTCCACAACAGTCACAAAATGAGGAGCTGTCAACTTTTCAGTTTACTTCTTTTAAATTACCCATGTAAGAGGAAGCTAACTCTGCTGATTTCATTTGCTGTTAATGAAAAGACTGCCTAATCAAAGCTGTTCAAGACAGACTAATCGAGTGAAGCATATTTCTCTAACTCCAAGTCCCATGCCACCGATGTCTAATTTAAATATAAACAGATGAATTAATATTATTTTAAAGTCAAAGAAAAGCTCTTACTAGTATCTGCTGGAATAATTATTCCAAAAAATGAAGACATATGTCTTAAATTTCTTTATGTACAAAGTGCAATGAGTAAGACACAAACAGCTTGAGGAGGGATTTGGCACACACATATAAAAACAAAACCTGTAGATGATCTATCTCTAGAGGCTTAATTATGATGTCATATAGGGAAAAATTTTAAGCTGGGTTTAATGAACCTGTATCATGCAACTTAAGATGATCTACTGTATTTCAGCAAAAAAGATACACTAAATTACAAAAATACTTTAGCAAAATGTGAAGAGGTAATAAAAGGTATGCCTACCACTTATCTGAAATACACTTTTTAAGTTTTTGTGTGTGTGTTTTTTTGAGACAAGGTCTTGCTATGTAGTTCAGGCTGGCCTTGAACTCATGTGGATCCTCTTGCTTTAGCCTCCTGTGTGTTGGGATTATAGGTGTGTGCCACCAGACTTGGATACTTTATAAATTTTTGTACAATTAGAAACAAAGAAAACTTTATTAAAATAATTTTATAGATAAATTATACCAAATACATTCCTTAAAACTAATTTTCCCAGAAAATGGCCCAGAAGAAGCCGAAAAATAGTAAGTGAGGAGAGATACAAAGAAAAAAGGTTCAAATTGACATCAAAAGATATAGCTTAGTCCATTTTATCCTCACAGTAAGTTCATCATGAAAATACTATACTATTGCCATTTTATAGTTAATAAAAAGTATTAACACTGAAATAATTTGACAAAAGACACACAGCCAATAACTAGCAAAATTAAAATCTATGCCTGAAAGTCTGGATCCAGCCGAGCCTGATGGCGCGTGCCTGTAATCCCAGCACATGGGAGGCTGAGGCAGGAGGATCATTGGGAGTTCAAAACCAGCCTGGACTACAAAGTGAGCTCAATGCCAGCCTAAACTGCATAGTGAGACCTTGTCTCAAAAAGACAAAAAGAGAAAAGTCTGGATCCAGATCTTGAGCACTTATTTTGTTAACACAGAAATACAGTCCTTGGAGGGCCTGGGTTATATCCCTAGAATAAATAATGAAAAAAGGAAACAGAAGAGGAGGGAAAAGGAACAGAAAAAGGAGGGAGTGAGAAAAAGAGAGGGGCATGAGGAAGAACCAGTAAATAAAAACCAAGAAAATAATCTGACAGATTGTAACACATAACCTGAACATGACCTGAAGCTTTGTCTGAGACACTAATACTTTTTAGTTTTATTTGAAAGCATTTTTACCAATGAGAATGTCCTGTTTACAGAAGTAATTTAGACAAAGCACATCTGAAAAACTGAGTTATGATTCAGGTATTACTACCACTTTAAGTGGGGAAAAACATACTTAACCAATATAATAGTCCCCTTTAGCCACAAGAGACACTAAGACACCTCCCCCACCCCGCGTGCACACAATGAATATCTGACTTAACCTTATAAATGAGCTTTTAGATATTCACACACACCCCTGAAAAGTTTAATTTATAAATTAAGGCACAGTATGATATTAGCAATAACTAATAAATACTTATAAGAACATAATATGATACAAGTCAGTGAATGTGCTATATTCTCTTTTGTGTGCATGATTTAACCTATGTTAACTCAAAATACAGAAAGCAAAAACAAGGAACATAAAAATGCAGGTAAGGGAAGAATACTACATTCACAGGTAACACTTTTTAAATTACCTAAAATGTAGGTTTTTTACGTATAAATTTAATATAGAATCTTTGGCCTGACATGTAAATTATATTTTAATACATCTACTAAGCAAATATATATTCATATACACATATCTATCCATATGTAATACAATGACTCAAACACACTAACAGTTTTAATTTGTTAGCTATATATAAACAAAATGCATGTTTAGAAAAACAAATTTTAAAAAAAGAAACTCACCACTTTTTTTTAAAATTCCTAGCACTTGTATCAGAAGATCTGGATGATTCATCTAAAAAAGTTTAAAATTAAATCAACATACTATTGTGCAAGTATAAAGTATAAGTAGATTATCAGAACGAAATTTTTTTATTAAATTGGATATTAATATTAAATCATGGTGGGTTTTTTTTTTGTTTTTGGGGGGGTTGGGTTTTGTTTTTGTTTTTTTTTTTGGTAACAGAGATAGAACCGATGATCTCATGCTTGCCAGGCAGGCACTTATGCCGCTGAGCTAAATTCCCAGAATGATTTTTAAAGTAACGAAGAGACTACCTTTTATGTCACACATTTGTTTACAGAAATAAAATAAATGTATTTATTATTTTAAAACACTCCTAAAATAGGTTATTAAACTGAAAATAGGTTATATTATACTGAGAAAAGATTCTAGAATTTTACAGCAAACTAACTAAAAAAGAAACAAGTTAACCAAATGACTGTAAGTGGGAAGCTTTGAGATAAGAATTTTAAAGAATATAGACAATTGGCACCTTGGTCCAAAGGTTAAGAGTAAAATAATACTTTATGCAATAAGCTTGTCAAATGTTTAAAGTATGCTTTGATGCTTCTTTAGATTATCTAATAATATGTTTACTATAAAGATTTCAGATTAGAAAATACCAAATTTTCACACAAATCAAACATCTTTGAATCATAAACTTATATGTAAAAACTAAACATAAAATTATTTTTCAAATCCATTTTATTCATAGATAAAGAAAAAGCAGAAAAAACTACAATGAATTTTAAAGTATTATCAATTAGGGGTAACAATGCACATTGTCATCCCCAAATCATTCACCCAGAGCACAAGACATCTGCATTCAATTGTCCAAACAATACCAGTACAAATCTTTCTCTTCAGCAAACTCAGAGAATTCAGTAGTATAACCATCGTAACTATTTTTAATATACATATACATACACATATACATATTAAACATAAAATTTTAATTAAATGGCTTCTGTCATTAAATAAGTAATGTCAGGAGTACTAAACAATACTGATACTACTGCTCAAGATAACAGCTACTGCTTACTGAGTATATCCACCTTGTATCAGGCTCTATACACCACACACACACACACACACACACACACACACACACAATCTTTTTGTATCTCTACTTACATATAATTCCTTTTAACATAAAAATTACTTTGTTGGGGCTGGGGATTTAGCTCGGCAGCATAAGCCCCTGCCCTGCAGGTGTGTGGTCGTGAGTTTGATCCCCGGTACCAATAATTAAAAAATAAAAATAAAAAAATAAATTACTTTGTTTTGGAAATGAGGAAATGTAAGACCCCAAAAAGTAAAGTAACTTGCTCTTTGCAGTCAAGATTTAAACTCAGATGTCTAGTTTTAAAACTCTTGCCACTTCCTGTACTGCTTATCAAAAACCAGTAACCATTCAATATGCTCAACTTTAAGCATTTTTTACCTTTACTTCCTTTTCTGCTTCCCTAATTTCATTCATCCTGCATCTTTTTAACTTCCCTATATCTGAAATAATAGTAAATTCCAACAGTACTGTTTAGTCATAATGGCAATACTATGTGCCAGAGTGTCAAGATTTTCCTACCTGGGCTGGGGATTTAGCTCAGTGACTTAAGTGCTTGCCTGGTAAGCGCAAGGTCGTGAGTTCAATCCCCAGTACCAAAAAAAAAAAAAAAAAAAAAAGATTTTCCTACCCTTTTCTTAAAAGATTATCCATTAAAATTACCAAGTACTAGTTAAACACACAGGAAAGGTTCTTTTACAATTACTCACCGTGGAAGGAAATTTTATATCTATATTCACATCACTACTTTTCAGAGCAAACTTAGTCAAAGATGAGCCATACAACCTAAGTGAACATTCTGGAAAACAGAAAAAATACAATGCATGAAATTATGCACAAATATATGAACTTTTTTAAAAAAGCAGAAGGAAAATATACTTCAGTTCTGTGCCTTTTGTGCTAATACAATGACTACAGAAGACCTTCCTAACCAATATACTAAAGTTTCCCAGTAATGGAGTATAAAACCAAAGAAGAGAGAAATTACTCATGAAAGTTCATTTAGGAATAACTGAGACTATGTTTATAGTTTGATATATAATAGTAACAAATGGCTACAGCTATTGTCACAAACTTCATTTATTTATAGATAATTCTGTTATATAATACCTTGAATGGGGAAGGATCAGACAATCAATCCAAGTGTTATTTAAAAATAACCAAGTAGTGCCAGGCTTGGAGCATGCCTCAGCACTTGAGAGGCTGAGGCAGGAGTGTGCCATGAGTTCAAGGTCAGCCTGGGCTACATGGTGAGTTCAAGGTCAGTCTGAATTACATAGTGAGATCCTGCCTCAAAAAACCAACAACAAAACAAAATAAAGCCAACCCAACTGATGCAAACATAAAACACAAAAAATCCTTTGTGGCTTTCAAAAATTCACAGGAAAAATAAATAGGAACACTTACCTAAACATCTACACACCTTTCTTAGACAAATAATGTATTTCAAAAATCATAATAAGACACACTTTTAAAGGATCTCTCATCAGAAGGAAAATAGTACGCATGACTGGGTCTGAGGTTTTTGCAGGAGAATAGAGGGTTGAACCCAAGGCCTGGTGTATGCTAGGGTAAACACACTACCGTTGAGCTACACTCCAGCTCAAGTTTTGCTCATTTTAAACCATTCGATACCCAGGAAGAGAGAAGCCAGTTCATCCCTCCCATGAATCAGCAGAAGCCATGCTGGGTCTGGGAGGAGCACTTGAAGAAGCCAGTTCACTCGTCCAGTAAGTCATGGACACCAAGGGGGGGGCCAGAAAGAGAGAAGCTAGTTCACCTTCCTGTGAGCTGACCCATGTGGGCTGAGAATCGAGAAGCCGCTGCTGTCCCAACCCCTGTAAGTGACAGACTGAGCTGACAGCAACTGAGGTACAAAAACAGCTAAACGCTTGTATTGTTTGATAAATTTGCAGTCCTAAGGCCAGTAGTCTGAACATCTATTGAGAGAGTAACAGTAGTTCCTTCTGTCCTGTTTTTGAAATCCAATACTGTTCTCTCACTGTTTGGTTTGGTTCCGATTTGTTTTGTTTTATTCAATGTTCTGTTTTGATTGGCTTTATTCTGCTTTTATTTGATTTTACTATGTCTGATAGAATGGTTCACTATTGTGAAGATAACAAGACATATTATGGCAGCCATTATTGATTGCTTATTACCCTGCTTTGAAGTTCTGTACCACTTTCATTGCTTTGTGTTGATTGGCTTTACTGTTTTGTTTTGTTGGGTTTTATTCTCTTTTTTAAAAAAAATAAGGAATGTCACATTTAAAAAAAAGTTTTACTCATTTTTTTGTTTTATTCATTTTTTAAAGCTCATACACAGCTCCATAAATAAAAATCTACTTTTCAAACTTGCAAAATATCTGTCATTAAAATCATAAAGATTAATTTCTATTATAATATTGAATTATTTTATATATAATTTCAATTATGATTCAATGCATTATTAAGGTAGAAAACCACATTATAAAGAAATAAAAGGAAATAATTTTTTCCATTTTTCTACTTCTGTTTTATTTCTTATGAATATCACAATGACTAGACAGGAAACTATACAAAATCCTTTTAGTGATAAAAAAAAATCTTATTTAAAATACATTTACTTACCGCTTTATTGACACACACAAGCAAGCAAATACGTGATACATAAAAAGGCAAGCAAATACTTTATATATAAATGTCTAAAATAAATGTGCCTTGATAATTCCTTGCATCAAAGAATAAGCTCTTGTTAAAGCCTTTATTATGGGCTGGGGATTTAGATCAGTGGCGCAAGTGCCTGATTGGCAAGTGTGAGGTCATGAGTTTGACCACCAATACCAAGCAAACAAACAAAAAAAGATTGGCTAATCTAAAGTCCTTATTATGCTCATTTTTTCCTACCATCAGGTAATATGAATTTTATTTAGTGACTGGTTAGAACATTTATATTGAAAATAATATAATTTTTAGAAGTCCATTCAGAAGTCAATGATACTGAAAACTATACAACTCTTCACTACTAAGCAATTATCCAAAACTTAAAAAAAGAAATTATCTATAGCTGGAATTTTAAAATCTTTTTTCTCATTATGAAATTATGCTGTGCCATAATTCTCAATTTTCCCTTCTCAAATGTTTCAATCATTCGTTAAACAATCATATTAATCTACTTTTAAAAGAGGAAAAAAAGAAAAATAATTTTAAAACTTACCTAAGTTCAGTAAGAAGCTTTGTCACTTTAAAAGTTAAATATAAAATGTGTTTGTACCTGGCAAAAAGGCTGTTATAACCTTTGACATTTCCACCACAATTTCCTGCCGGGCTTTGAGGTCCTCATCTGTTATTCCTTGTTCTTTTGCTACTTCAACAATTGCAACACTTAAAGCAGCCAAGTGGGCAGAGGAAGGTGGAGACAGAGAACGAAGCTCACTTTCTTCCTGTTTTTCCTATTAGTATAATGTTTCACAGTAACAAATATTCTGTTAATTCTTTATACTTAGGAGAAAAGGACAGAAATAAACATTTACGTTCTATGCATCAAATATAAGACATCTGCAATACAGATGTGGAAAAAAAAAGAAACCTCCACTCCTGTGAAGCAGGATTTAAAGAGTTGCTATTAAGGAGTTGTTTTGTTTTGTTGGTTTGTGTTTTTACTTTTGTTTTGTTTTGGTAGAACTGGGAATTGAACCCAGGACCTTCACTCTAATCACAAAGCCTCTTTTAAAAACAACCAAGCAAAACCAAAAACAAAAGATCAATAAATTGCCCAGGCTAGGCTCCGCTCTCCTCCTGCCTCAACCTCCCAGAGTGCTGCGATTATAGACAGCTGCTACTGGTTGAGCACAACCCTTAGCAGATTAACTTTCAATCTAGCTTTCTATTCTGGCTCAGAAAAACGCAAACTATAATTCAATTTTCTCATTCCCCAGCCCAAATTCTACCCCCTACTCCAGTATGAAAACCTGCAGCCCTACTGTTCTGGGGCAAGCAAAGTCTTTGCTTCAAATTTCATGCCAATAAATCTTCCTGTTTTACTATGTCATCCTCAGGTCTTAAATTTACCTGATAGGCGGGTGTCACCATGCCTGGCTTAGTACTAATTTTTAAAACTTTGTTCTACTGTACAATCTGGATAAATTCTGTACTTCTACTTCAAAACCCATATACTATAAATTCAACAGTTTGGTGATGTTTTTCTGGCAGCAAAGATAAAGACTCGCAAGTATAGCAAAAGGATTTCAATTATATATAACTAGCATATATGATGCCAGATCTTAAACTCTTCCCTCCGCAAATGTGATGTAGTGCCAACTATTTACAATTCATTTTTCTCTATTATTTTACCCCATGCTAAGATAATATGTTCAAATTACCCTTAGTCTGCTAAAACTCTGAAAGCCAATTTAAACTAAGGAACCAACAAGGGACTATGTTGTATAAGTAGTGACTTTTTTTTTCTACACAAGGTATCATTATACAGTTCAGGTTAGTCTTGAACTCACTGTTACCCAGGCTGGCCTCAAACTCTTAGCAATCCTCCTGCCTCAGCCTCCCAAGTGCTGGGAATACAACTGTGCACCACCATACCTGTCTTTTATAAATCAATTTGCCTGATTATTTTTTCAAAATTACCAATCTACAAAAAACATAGGAAAATACACAGAAGAAAATCACTGACAATCTTTTATAATCTCACTGATTAATACAACAGGCTACTTCATTTATTTAGTATCACAGGCATTTTCTGTTAACAATTTTCAGTCAAGAAATAATGTCTTAGGGGAGGGAAAGGGATTTATTTTAAAAAAGAAATTATCTCTAGACTTTAGAGACACAGAACTAGCTGCCTCACCCACCATCCAAATATAGTTAAATGAAGACTTCTGTTCATTTCTAACTCATTGTTACCATATTCAGTCTCAACACAGGCAAAGCTTACCTTAGATACAGCATTATCAAATATAGTTGGATTAGTCAAACATTTTCATGGTGGGGGTAGTAAAGGAGACTTAACCTTGGCTCATGACACTAAACTATATCCACAATCCTTCTTTTATTTTTAATTTTTAGGAAGTGTCTCACTAAGTTGCTCAGGCTGGGCCTGAACTTGCTATCCCCTGCCTCAACCTTAATGAAGAATTATCAAATATAGTGAATTAGTCAAACCTCATTTTTGTAAGTTTCTGTAAATCTTAGTTATAGTCTAAGTCTTGGGTAATTATCTAAAATTTCAGTGCTATTTATAAAAATAGTCAAAAGGATTAATAGCACCATACCTGCCAGCATGGTGACAAACACATATAATCCCAGTACTCCAGAGACTGAGGCAAAAGGATTGCCACCAATTCGAGGCCAATATGGGCTACATAGTGAGTTCAAGGACAGCCTTCAAGCAAGACCTTGCCTCAAAAAACCCAAAAGCACCATGCTTAAATAAAAAAAAATAGCTAAGAATAACTTGCTATAAAAACCATGTGAAGATTCCTAGCACCACAAAAAAAAAATGAAGTACACAAAATGCTCTGAATTATATGACTAGATTTTCATGAAAATAAAAACATAAAAGACAACCAAGGAACATACCCATATACTTATGTTATTCATAAGCTTATGCTATTTCCTTTATTATTTCATCAAATATTTTCATGGAAAACTCACATCACTGATCATCCTCTTATCTTCTTGATATTGTCATATACGTACTTTCACAAATATAACCAGTGAAATCCTTGTCCTTTGTTATTTTTGAAATCTTTATCCTTATGTAACTTACATTCTAGCTATGAAGAAAAAGATATATACATATATGTCATGCCACATATTGCTATTTAAGAAAAATGAAAGGGTACAAGGTTATAGGAGGATAGAAAGGTAGCATTATATTAGAATAGTGTGGACAAAGAAGGCCATGCCAAACACATAACACTTAAGCAGAGAGTGGAATGAAGTAAAGGAGAGACATTTGAATTTCTGAGAGAAAGCATTCCAGACAGTAAAAACAGCAAAGACAAAGACTCAAAGGTAAGAGAGCCCCTAATGTTATTTGAAGACACAGGTTAACTGCAGCTGAGTAACAAAGGGGTAACTAATGTGATTGATTAGTTAATTAGAAATCAAATACTGTATAATCTTATAGAACCTGAAATTTTATTCTAAATTGGAAACTCACTGAATGGACAGGAACAGGAAATAACACAATATGACATTTTAAAACAGCAATCTAGAGCCATCTCTGTAATCATTGCACTTGGGAGGCTGAGGCATAAGGATCCTTGCATGTTCAAGACCAGACTGGGCTACAAAGTGAGCTCAAGGCCAGTCTGAACTTCTTAGGGAGACCCTGTCTCAAAAAGACCAAAAGAAAAAACAAAAAACAAACAAAAACAAAAAAAACACCAGCAAATCTAAGCTGCTAAAAGGGGACTAGAATATAGGGTTAGACAGGGAGGTAAGTTAAAAGATAAATTAAAAATAGTCCAGTAAGATAAAGTAGTAGCTTCATTTAAAGCAGAAGGAAAAAGTGAATGATAAATTTCTGAATTCAGAACATATGGTAACCTGAAATTAGTATCTCTGAAGTTGGCTAATGGTCCGAATGTGAAGGTAGAGAGAAAGATTAGTTGCTCAAGCCTATAATCCCAGCACTCTGGGAGTCTAAGGCAGGAAGATCACAATTCAGTGATTTAACTAGATCCTGTCAAAATTTAAAAATGGAAAAAGTTTAAAAGTTAAAAAAAAAGAAGAAAAGAAAAAGGACTGGGAGTATATCTCAGTATAAAGACCCAGAGTTCAATCCCCAGTATCACAAAAAAAAGAAAAAAATTGGGGATTGGAGATTTAGCTCAGCAGCACACGTGCCTGCACGGCAAGTGCAAGGTTCTGAGTTTGAGCCCCAGTACCAAAAAGAGAAGAGAAAGAAAAGCATTAAAAAATAAAAATAAAACAGGAGGGAGTTCACAGGAGTGAGAAAAATGAATCAAGAACATCCTAAAGGTGTGTGACCTAAGCACTAGACAAACAGTGGCACCCTACTACAGAGACCGGGGTGGGGGGGTAGGGGGGTATCAATGTAAACAGAATGAAGAAGGGCGGGGGGAGGGGGTTAGCCCAGTGGCACCTGCTTGGCAAGCACAAGGACAAGAGTTCGATCCCCGGTATCAAAAAAAAATAAAGAAAGAAAGAAAGAGAAAAAACCTGCATGATCATCTCAACTGAGGCAGAAAAAGTAAACAAAAATCCAACACTCAACAGATAAAGGAAACTATAGTAACATAATAATGGCCAAATATGGAAAAACTATAAGCTAACAAAATACTAAATAGCAAAGGACAAAAAGGTTTTCCCCTAAGAGTAGCAAAATGGCAAAAATGCTTGTTTTTGCCACTTTGTCTAAAATACTGGAAGTTTAAGCTCCAGCAGTTAGGCAATAAAAAAAAGATATTTAAAATGGAAAGGCTGTAAAAGTATCTGTTTGCAAATGGAATGATTGTGTAAGTAAAAAACCCTAAAGATTACATACACAAACTGTTCAGCAAAGAAGCAGGATACAAGTCAGCAACACACAAGGCCTAGGGTTTAGCTCAGAGCATAAGCGCCTGCCTGGCAAGCATGAGTTCAATAGCCAGTACCAAAAAAAAAAGTCAAGACACAAAAATCAACTGCATTCCTATATACAATGAACAACCTGAAAAGAAAATTAAGAAAAAAATTCCATTTACAGTAACTTCAAAAAGAATAAAATACTAAGAAATTACATAACCATAGTAAAACATTATACAATGAAAACTATGAAACACTGCTCAACAAGTCACAAATGGAAATACATTCCACATTCATAGACTGAAAGACTTAATATTGTCAAAATAAGATATCTGAAAATTTAGTAAAATCCCTATCAAAATCCTAGTGATTTTTTTTATAGAAATAGAAAAACCAATCCCAGTATTCACATATAATCTCAAGAGACCCTAAGTAACAAAAATAATCTTGACAAAAAACAAAACTAGGAGACTCACACTTTGGTTTCGAAACTTACTACAGAGATAGAGCTATCAAAATAGTGGTACTGACATGAAGACCAATGAACTAGAAGAGGAAGCCAAAACTAAATCCTTACATAGTCAAACGATTTTTCACAAAAATGTTACAGCCATTCAGTAAAGAAAACACTATACAAAATGAAAGTCTTCACAACAAATGGTGTTGAGAAAAACAAACATCCATATGCAAAAAACAAACTTTTTATCATACCTCTTGTCATACACAAAAATGTACTCAAAACAGACCTAAATGCAAAAACAGACCTAAAAAGTAAGGCATAAATTTATGAAACTCTTAGCAGCTAACAGAAGGGAAAACCTTCATGACACAGGGCTCACTGATGATTTCTCAGATATGACATCAAAGGCATATCAAAACTGGATGTGGTGGGGCACACCCCTAATCCCAGCACTCAGGAGGTGGAGACACAAGGACAGCTTTGAGTTTGAGGCCAGCCTAGGCTAAAAAGTGAGTTCAAGGTCAGTATGAACCACATAGTAATACCCTGCCTCCAAAAAAAAAAAAAGAAAAAAAAAAAGAAATCAAAAAAACAAAGGCACAGCAATAAAAAAATAAACTGACCTGCAAGAAAGTTTTACTTTTGCTCATTGAACGACACAGTATCAGCAGAAGAAAGTCAACCCATACAATGGCAGAAAACACTAGTAAATCACGTACTTGATAACAGATCACTATCTAGAATATATAAAGAATTTTAGCTCAACATCAAGAAAACAAACCACTTGCCAAGTGTGATAAATCCCAGAACTCTGGGAGGCTAAGGCAGAAGAATCAAATTCAAGTCCATCCCAGGCAACTTAGCAATTTAGGAAGACTATGTCTCAAAATAAAAAATAAAAAGGGGCTGGAACGTAGCTCAGTGCAAAGGCCATGAGGGAAGAGAAGGGAAAAGAGAGACAATTAAAAAATGGGCAAAGAGCTGGGCATGTGGCGCATGCCTGTAATCCCAGCACTTGGGAGGCTGAGGCAGGAAGATCTTTGTGAGTTCGAAACCAGCTTGGGCTACAAAGTGAAGCAAAGAAACAAAAGTGGACAATGGACTTGAACAGAGATTTCTTCAAAGACGACATACAAATGGCTAATATGCTACAGCTGGTATCATTCATATCATGATTGATGTTCTCAATCATGTTGAGGGAGTTCCCTTTGTTCCCTATTGTTAGTTTACAAGTTGCCAGGCAGGTACTTATTCCTGCTGAGTAACTTGTTTTTTGGGGGGTTTTTTTGTTTTTTGTTTTTTATACTGGGGCTCAAACTCATGACTTTGCATTTACCAGTCAGACGCTTATGCCACTGAAATAAATCCCTGGCCCCCTAACCTGGATTTTTTAAGTGCTATCTATTTATTTATTTATTTATTTATTTATTTTGCATCTATTGATAGTTTTCATTTTTTGTCAAAAAGGAAAATTACACTGATTGTTTTTAAGATTAAACCAACACTGCACTGCACTTCTGGAATAAAGCCTTATTTGGTTATAACTTGTTCATTCTTTTAGTGTATTGTTGGATTTCTTTCATTAATGTTTAGCATTTTTGCATCTATGGTCATGAGGGGTATTTGTCTGAGATTTTCTTTTCTTATAATGTCTTTTTCTAGTTTTAGTGTGAAAATAATATGGGTCTTAGACTGAGAAATAGGCCTTCTCTTCAATGTTATGGAACAGATGATAGAGAAAAAGTACACATAAAAGTTAGCTCAGTTTTCTCCCCTTTCTTCTTCCTTCTTTTTTTTACCCCTTTTCATTCATTTTTTTCCCTCAGTGGCCAGAGATTTAGCTCAGCAGGAATAAGTACCTGCCTGGCAAGCACAAGTCATGAGTTTGATCCCCGGTACCAAAAAAAAAAAGAAAAGAAAAGAAATTTTTTCCCTCACTATTGTTTCATTCTGGTAAATTTCTACTGCTTTGCCTTCAAATTCACTAATCTTTTCTTCCGCAACGTGTGATCTGCTCTTAGTCCTGCCCAATCTATTTTTAAAGTCAGATTATACTTTTCATGCCCACAAATTCTATTTCAATCTGTTTTTGCATTATCCGTGTACCTGGTTCATTTTTAGAATATCAAGAATACAGTTATATTGTCAATGTCCTTCCCTAATTTTGTCTATTTGAAGTTAGTTTAGATATATTAATTTTTCTCTTTATCATGGTTTGTATTTTCCTGCTTCCAAGAATGCTTGATCATCTTTGAATGGATGTCAAATGGTATAAATTTCGGGGTTGACAGATACATTTTACACTTCCGTAATTTTTTTGGGAAGGGTCTCTTTGAGACAAGGTTTTACTATGCAGTTTAGGCTGGCATTCAACTCACTTTGTAGCCCAGGCTGGCCTTGAATTTGCAGCAATCCTCTTGCCTCAACCTCACATGTGCTGGGATAACAGGCCTGTGCCACCACACCGCACTATAATTATTTTTAAAATTTGTTCTATAGTGATATTAAATATTTGGAAACCATTTATCCTTGTAGGTTTTGCCTTTAAGACTTTTCTAGATGAAAACACATTTTCTAGATAGACACATTTAGTTTACAACAAAATATTCCCACAAGTGAAACAAGATCCTTCATAGTACTGTAACCAATGCTCTGTGAAGTATGAAGTTATCTTAGTTACTTTTCTCTCACTGCTGAGACAAAATACCTGACATCCAAAGTTAAAGGGGGAAAGGTTTACTTAGCTCAGTTTGCAGAGGTTTCAATCCATAGTCAACTGGCTCCAAGACAGGGTGGCAGAGGAGAAACAGTTTTGCTAGGAAAACAAGCAAGGCACAAGACAAGCTTCTTTCTGTCCCTTCTATTGTACCCAGGCTACCACAGTAATCACTCATCCTTAATCCTAGCACCCTTAATCCTAAGCATTGCATCATGAATCAATCACACACTCTAGATTCAGCTACCACTGAAAAAAGACCTACCTATGATTGCATGAGGCTTTGGGGGGACATCTAAACACAAACCATAACAGGGGTTCTTCCACTCTAGACAGTAAAAAGTCCTGTGTGAGCACCAGGCACTATTCTCTCAAAATTGTGTCAGACAGCTCTTTTTGGCTTCAGGAAGGCTTTTTCACATGCATGCATCAATCAACTTTGTGCTTCATACACTCTAAAACACATGGATCTCTAAAATTTCTTTTTGTGCAGTCTGTCCTGCAATCCCTAACCAAGCTGAAGTTTCTGAACTCTCTCTCTTCAACTCTAGAAATTCACTGGGCTCCCCTTCAAATTTCAAAAGCATGCAGGAGTATTAAATATGTGACACTGGGCCGGGGATTTAGCTCAGTGGCTTAAGTGCCTGCTTTGCAAGTGTGAGGTCGTGAGTTCGATCCCCGGTACCAAAAAAAAAAAAAGTATGTGACACTGAATTCATGTTTGAGTGTCTCCCCCTGGAAACACTCAACACTGGATCAATCATTAGACTCATCACATTTCATTCAGACTATCCTTTGTCCTGTAAAAACCATTTTTCAATTTTTTTCATTATTTCAAAGGGAAGGTAAATCTAATCACTTGTTATTCCAACTTCAACAAAAGCAGAAGTCCTTCATGGCTACTTTTAAGTTTGCCTTTAGTTTTGGTTGGTTGGCTATTTTTGTAATGTCTAAAATTTCCCTATAATGTGTACAGATATCATTTTCTTTTTAAGTTTCTTGCTTATTCCCTGACCTTTCTGAAACTGATTAGCATCTTTCAACATTTCCACAAAATTCCCAGCTTTTCCTAAACTATTACCTTGTTGCTATTCTACTGTCTTCTAGATCTCTAATTAAAAACAATAGGAACAGGCTGGGGATTTAGCTCAGCAGCATAAGCACTTGCCTTGCAAGCGCATGGTTGTGGGTTTGATCACCGGTATCAATTAAAAAAAAAAAACTAAAAACAATAGGATGCCAATTCTTTTGATTTCTAAGTACCCACAGCTTCAATGCATTCGTTTTTTGGGGGGGGCACTTATTATGTGTCAGACACTGTCAAAGCAATACAAATTAAAAACAAATTATACCTGCCCTCTTAGAAATTAGAGACTTTAGAAGAGTAGAGAAAAAAAGACAATCAGATTTAGGTTTTCTGATCAAGGTATAAGGGCTACTATGGGAACACAGAGAAGTACCTAAACCAGACTTGCTAAAAGGGTCAAGTAAGACATTATTTCTCAGCAAAAGTATCTGAGCTAAAACTTAAGAGATAAGAGGTTACACAGCATTAGTATCATAACTTTAAAAAGAAAATACTCTAATATACAGCAACAATACACCCCCCCCAAAAAAATACTTTAATACAAGTAACTCAAATATATAAACTCCCCAAGTTCAAAGTTTACATGAGGCACTGCATGGTCCAAACATCTCCAACTTCACATAATACCATTTTCCCACTAGTTCTATGCTCTGGTCTGAACTAAGTTCTTTCAGTTCCTCACCTGCCAAGCACATATCTCTCTACAGACCTTTACTTATGCAGTTTTATGTAAAACATTCATTTCTTTTTTTCCCTTTTATACCACGACTTCCAAGTTTAACTCAAATACCACTTTCTCCAAGAAAGTTTTATTCTAGACTAAGCAAAATACTCTTGCACAGCCGGGCATGGTGACACATGCCTGCAATCCCAGCATTCAGGAGATAAGAGGCAAGAGGATCACTGCAAATTTGAGGACAGCATGGGCGACAAAGTGAGCTCAAGGCCAGCCTGAACTGCATAGCAAAACCCTGTCTCAAAAAAAATCCTTACATATTTCCATAACACATTTTCCCCTATATTAAGACTTATTACGCTGGAAGCTGTATTCACCAATCTAAGAAATTCTAAAGAGAGGAAGAACCATGACTATTATCACTCACCATTACCTAGACCTAGCATGTCGAGTATTCAACAAATACTGGCTGGATGGACAAAGTGTACCTGACAGTTTTAAACCAGAGAACCAACATTTCTCTGGATGAGTAAACTAGCCTCAAGAAAGTTCCTCTCCTGACCACTTGAGGTAAGGAAAGCAGTCATAGCTTTCAAACTATCATTTCAGTTACTAAGACTGGAAAAACACCTCATTTTTAGGTACAAAGTACTTGATACAGTTTTACCCTAGAAAAAGATATTTTTAAAAAAGAACTTACCAAAATATTTTTCTTATGTCGTTTCTCTTTTATATGTTTATGAGCTCCCTGGATGTTTTCAATGTGAATTAAGCAAAGTTTGCATAGATATCGGCAATTGGTATATTCTGGTGATCGCTAAAGAGACAAGTTTAAAAATGCATTATTTTCAGAAAACAAAGGAGTAAATTACTGAGTATAAAACAAAAGAATGCAATTACTTAAATACAAGACAGAAACAAGCACTGAAAGAGTAAGTTTTTAATAAATCAGTTGTGACATACCTAGTTGTCCTTTTCAAAATAGTTATCATAGGAAATTACATACTGATTTCAAACAACATCATAATAATGGTAAACATATTTACTACTCTTACAATACTTTCAGAACCCAATGAAGATTTAAAAAGGCAGTCTTTCTATTTAGTCTTATTTCAACACTGTCCCAAAAACTGATTTCAAACTTCACTTTTTCATTACCATAAAAAATAATCTACCCTTCCTATCAATTTCAAATTTGATCACAAATATGGACTTTCAAAAGCTGAGTTCTAAAAACACTCCAAATCAATCACAATATCAAGGGAATAAATGCATGACATCTTGAAGTAACTACTCTGAAGGGAATGACAATTTTGACACATTAAAGTATTAGTCACAGTACTTAACTCATCATTTTATATATATATGCAATCTCAAATAATGAAACATTAATTACTGATTGCCTCCTAAGTGCCAGCAAATACGCTAGTTGTTTAATACACAATTTGTAGTTTTAATTCCCCTCGTAATCCAAAAGATTGGTATTATTTTCATTTTACAGAGTTAGAAACAAAAGCTCATAAAGTTTGCAACTTTCAAAAGGATAAAAAGCATTAAGTACATATCTTACATACATATCTTAATCCAAAGCCTATATTCTACCAACAGCCTGAACAATATAGGGGGACAGAAATATAGCTCAATGATAGAATTGCCCAATATGCATGAGGCACTGGGTTTAAAGCCAAGCATCAGAAAAAAACAACACTGTACAACAAAATAAATTATAAAAATACAATAAATGCTGACCTTTTTTTGAAACAAGGTCTCACTAAGCTGCTAAATTGCAAAGGGCTTAAAAACCAAATTTTAAAATATGGTTTCTAATACCTTACACAGAAATTTAAGCAATGTTTAGTTATTTCACGGTGATCTTCAATATTCAATAGCTGCAGTTCCTGACAAAAATAATCTCTCACCTAAAAATATATAATTTTCTTTAAACTAGAAACTTGCCCCACAATTTAAAAGAAAAGAATTCTATAAACAGATATTAACCATACAATAACCCCACCAGGTTCTCCATTTTACTGGCAAAGAACTAAACCTCAAGGACTAATTAACTTATTCCAGGTAACAAGAAAATAAAAGAAATTTAGCTTGATCTAGTCATTCCAACTCTTTATTCTTTCAAGCAAATTCTTTCAAGCAAATTCTAAGATAATAGGTTAAGCACTGGAGAGAATTCTACCTCTTCGGTCTGCAACCTACTTTCTTTATTCACTATTTTCTGTGCTCACATTGTATATCAAACATTTTCCTAGGAACTGCAAAAGGCAGTGGGCGGGAGGTTTAGCTCAGCAGTGTAAGAGCCTCCTTGGCAAACGCAAGGTCGTGAGTTTGATCCCTGGTACCAAAACAAAACAAAAAGCAATAAATAAAACAAATAGAAATCCCTATATGCAGGAATTTATATTCTAGTGTGGCAAGATAGATAATAAACAAATGTACAAACAAATAGGAATATGGGATTGGAGAAGAGTTACTGCTTTTTAAAAATAAGGTCATCACTGAAGTTCCTGTTGATAAAGTGATTCAAAGAAAGCATAGGCTTCAGCTGTATGGACATTTCGTATATGTGCTGCTGATGCAAGCAATTGTATGGATATTTGGGAACAGAAATTCCAACCAGAAAAAAAAGTGAATGACAAAGCAGGGCCTAAGTTAGAAATGTGCCTAAAATACATGAAAAAATACACAAACTCTAGTATGACTAGAAGAAAATATGGGGGCCAGATTATGAACGCACTAGTGAGAATTTGGCTTTTATTCAGCTTTTATTCTAAGTGTGAAGGAAACCCGTTGCAAATTTGCTAGCAAAAAAGTCATTTTCTAGCAGAAAGGTCATTTGCCTCTAGTCTTACAACTAAATACAAGAAAAGCTTATTGCAGTTATCAGCGTATTATAATAGTCCAGAAGACAGAGTAAGAGAGTGGTGGAGTGGTAAAAAAGGGTTGGATTCAGGAGTTGGAAACTTACACAAAAATATCTAAAACCACCAAGCATAGTGGCACATGCCTATATCCCAGGAATTGGGACACTGAGACAAGAGGATCCTTATGAGTTTTGAGGCCAACGTGGGCTACAAAGCAAGTTTAAGGTCAGTTACATCATGACAGACCTACCTCAAAAATTAAAAATTAACAAGTAAATAAAAGCTGTATTATAGATGGAGTATAACTAAAGGAGTCATGAAGTCAATCATATACACTTTTTAATTATAAAATATTAGTAGACAAGGACATGTCTAGATTGTTTCATTAAGAAAAGCTTGGTAAAGGCCAGGTGTGGGGATGCACACCTGTAATCCCAGCACTTGGGAGGCTGAAGCAAGAGGATCCCCACAAATTTGAGGCCGGCCTGGATTATGAGTCCCTTACTCAAAAAAAAAAAAAAAAAAAAAAAAATTACTTGATAAAATATTGAATGAGGAAGCAGAAAGCCTAGGACAATAATCTCAACTGACTTTGGATAAATCTCTATCACTGAAATTTGCTTTTAACTCCTTATTTATAACATAATGAAAGTTATCCTCCCTAATAAAGTAATACAACTGTATACACAGCTAATGCTTACTTAGTTTTTACTATATACTGACTGGGCCTGATGGACAAAACATTATTTATGTTATTTAATCCTCACAATAGCTCCATGAAATTATGAGGTTACTTTTATCAACTTCATTTTATTGATGAAAAAACTGAGGTTTAAAGCGTTATATAACATATCCAATGTTATCCAGCTAGTAAGTAGCAGAGCAAGATCCAGTGACTCAAAAATCCACATAGGTGACCGTTGTGCTCAATACCTCTAATTGTAGACCAAGTACTTACTAAGCAAAATATCAAACAAAACAAAAACATTTTCACCATCATCACTAGTAAGTTATAGTAGAAGTACTAGACGAAGCATATGAAAAATGTTTAAGCATTTATTTTATTAGTTATAATTTATTCACAATTAAACAGACTAACCTAATCTTTCACCTGACGGTTATGTTTTGAAACTATTTTTTTTCCTCTTTGAAATTAAAAAAAAAAAGACTAACCTTTAAACTTCTATAGACAAGCTAAAATAAAGATTTCTGGGCATAAGTACTTTCTAAGATCATAAGTACTTTCTGAGATCAGAAGTACTTTCAAGGCAACACTTACTATTCACTGAAAGGAAATTTACCCTTCTGATCTAACGATTTTGACCTGTATCTTCTTTGGCACATGGCAAAAATCTACATCTTTAACACTGTAATAAGGATCTGATAAATTAAAAGATCATAAGAATGACACTCAATAACTGTATAATGTTGCCACAGATAAACATTAAGTACAATGAATTAAAAACAAAGTTTGGAGGGCATGAGAAACAAATGAGTATAAGAAAAAAGGGGTAAGTGGCACATGGCACTGACACAAGTGACTTTACGTTGCTGCTGAAGGTCTAAACTGGACAATGAATAAAGTATTTCTAATATTCCCAAGCTTGCCTTCTATCCTAGAAAATTGCTACAACCATCAAATACTCATTTCACCCCAATCTCTCTCTTCCTTCTCCCAAAAACTGACTTTTCTTATTTCATTCCTGTGTCTTCTCTAGCTCTTGACTTACTTTTCTTGAAAATATATTTCCACATTTTCTTTATACATGCCACATAATACTGTATGTATACATGAAACATCCTTTCCCTACCCACCAGATTAATTTCTTCCTAGCTTTTTCTTGAGACTCCCCTCAAATATCACTTCCTTAAGCAGAATTCACAATCTGAAATTTCTGAGACCCCCAACTCAAGTTATCACTCTTTTGTCTATGATCCTATTTTCAAACCTTACTACTATTATTATTATTGTTGTTTGCTTACATCTCTAGTGAATTTTTAGAAAACCAGTATTGTGTTTTTTGAAAATATCAGGCCTGCTCCAATTTAACCTTTTATTACCAGATCATGATATATAAAAGGCACTTAATATTTATCTTGACAATGGACACTTCTAGTAATAACTACTAATTCCAGGCTTAGGAGAGGGAAACTGAGAGGACCAAATAAAAAAAGCTAATTACCAAAAAGACATTCTTCTAAGTAGACTGTGAGACTAGATAACACACACAAACTCTTTCCTATATTCTAAATTCTACTCAATATTCCTTTTTCATGTGGTGACTACTCTGTCCTAAATTCTATTAATAATCCAGGATTTCCTTCTTCATTCTAGGTATCATCTCATCTAACTAAACTGTACAAAAATCATATGGCTTCCTCTCCCCCCCCATCGCCACCCCATCCCCACTGTACTGGGTACTGAACTCAGGGCCTCACACTGGTCTCAAACAAGCTAAGCAAACATTCTACCGCTAAGCAAACATTCTACCACTAAGCTACATTCCCCAGCTCTTTTCCATCCTTAGTTTTCAGGAAACATGACTTATTTTTTTGTGTGTACATTCACAAATATCCTAAAAATCTATTTGTCAACATTTTGATTTGTGATTCTCTGCTTAAATACCTAAGAAGTATTATTATTGTTCAGGTTAAGAATGTATATTTTTTTCTTTAAGAATGTGTATTTGTAGGTTAAGAAATTAATCAGTACTAAGAAACAAGATACCAGTGATACCAGTGACTAAAATAATTCCCAGTTCATAGTATTCAATAAACATAGGACCAAAAAAAAAAAAAAAAAAACAAGCAAGGGAAAAGGGGGAAAATCTAGTAAGTTGCAAAGTAACATTTGTCAGCTTACTTCATCAACCCAAATGAACTTTTAACTTCCAATGGAAACTGTGCTATTTTCACCAATATACTCTCATTGTCTACTACAGTATCTTATCACATAGGAAGTGCACAGTGTCTATTTAATTAGGGAATAAATCAGAGGTCAATAAACAATCTGTGAAGAACCAAACTAACATTCTGGTAAATATTCCATGCTTTGGAAACCTATCATTTTATGTTTTGCAGGCCATATGTTCTCACTGGCATCTACTAAATGCAACTTGGATACTGTAGTATGAAAGCAACTATAGCTAAAATATAAATTAATGAGCAATATGGCATTGTAATAACTCTATGTACAAAAAAGGAGGCTAGGTTATTTTACCATATTCAAAAACAAAACAAGGAGGCAGGCCATAATCTGCTGATCCCTACAATGAATAAATGAAGTCAGACTCACAATGTAATTGCTGAACAAAGGGAAAGAAGAAGAAAAAAGGGGGAAATAAAGACAAAAGAAAGGAAACAAGGAAAGATTAATATACCTGTCTTATCAAGGAGAGAAAAATAAGAGGTATACTTAGGGGGAAAGTTATAAAACACACATTTTCCTCCAAATATCTAAAACAACATAGCATACTTTTTCAAGTCGAAAGATGTGATCTCTTTCTAAACGTTCTTCTGCTTGTTTTAAGCCTAGCCTCTGCTCAGGTGTCAATGTAGATTCATCTATCACAGTAGCATTTTCTAAATAATCCATTTCTGAAGAATTTTCTTTATTAGAGTCATCATTCTTCACTTTCCCTAGAAAAGGAAACAGTTATCATCAAAAATAGTAAATTTTTAAGAAATTAATGAAAAAGAGACATTCAACTTATATACATGCAGAAAAACATCCATTTCTTCAATTTTCATTGGCTGTACAAGTTGTTACACATACATAAAATAAGAGATATATATAAATGGTACCAAAGTTCTCAAAAGAGTAGCCTAGGTATGTGGGCTCAATGGTAGGTTACCTGCTAGCATCCACAAGGCACTGAGTTCAATCATTAAGATCAACCCACACAGATACACAGACATACACATATACACACACAAACACAAAAGCTACTTCACAGGTCAAATGCCTTCCTTTTTCTTTCAAGAGATAAATACCACTGAGATACCGAATCTCTGAAGTCAATTTGACAAAAAACTATTTTGAGTTCCAAAGATTAGTCACTAAAGTCACTCGTAATATAAACAAAAATACATATTAATATAAATTATATATAATCGACCACAAACCCACACAAGGCACCTTTCTCTTTACTTTCACTGAATTTACAAATATCTCCATTATATTAACATTCTTCCTTTGCATCTCTGCCTCCTAACTGGACTACTCTGAATGCAGACTATTTTCATCTTGGACTAGAGCGCTAGTAATATGTACCTGGCATATAGTAGATCCCACCACCACTGTGTATTTTTTTAAAGGCAAACTGAATCATGTTGTTCTGTTAAAGTACTTAAAAGGTTTTCAAATAGTTTAGAATTAAGTCTAAACTCCCTAGCATATTATATTCAACCTTTACCCTCATGAAGGCAGTAAATAGACTAAATACAAGAATTCTAGGGGCCGGGGGTTTAGCTCAGCAGCGTAAGCACCTGCCTGGCAAGTGCTACGTTGTGAGTTCAATCCCCAATAACAAAAAACAAACAAACAAAAAAAAAATCTAAGTTATCATAAATATTATTAAAAAAAAAAAAGTAAGGAACTGAGAGACCAGCTTTAGACATGGGAGTCAGCAGAGGCTTGAGAAGAATTTACTGAAACTTAAGAGAAATATAGCTAACTTGCCCGTGTGAGTGAAACAGATATATCACCTCTTATCCTGTTCTCACACTTTATACATCTTTCATACCAAATTCTGAATTTAACACTGCTGCCTGAAATGTCAATGCCTTTATATGTTATTCCCTCTCCCATCAATGCCTTTCCAATTTAACTAGTAATATTTGCTCACCCTACAAAATTCAGCTTATGTACAGCCTGTATCAAAAGCCAGATTGATATTCTCTACATTTTCACAACACCTTCCATTATCTCACATTTACAAAGTAATGAAAGTTATTCTTTTGGGGTTTTTTTGGTACTGGGAATTGAACTCAGGACCTCATGCTTGCCAGGCAGGCGTTTATGCCACTGAGTTATATTCCCAGCCCTGAAAGTTACACTTATTTATCTATCTCCTAGATGTTGGATTATTTGATGCTAATGAGCAGGTCTTAATTTTGTACATTCAGACTTTTATACAATGTCCAGGCCAAAGCCTGTATGTATGTATGTTATGTATGTATGTGTATGTGTGTGTGTACTTTTTTTTTTGGACCAGGGATTGAACTCACAACCTGCTGCTTGCCAGGCAGGCACTTGTTCCCCTGAGCTAAATCTCCAGCCCTAAAGCTTGTATTTTAGTAAAAGTAAATAAATAAAGTGTTCTAAAAGCACTTTAGACTAGGGATGTAGCTCAGTGGTAGAGCACTTGCCCACTATGCACCAGGCCCTGCGTTTTAATCCTTGGTGGAGGGCAATGTTTGTAAATAATAAATCTCTCCACTCTTCAAAAGCCAACTACATGCCATCTTGTGGAACCCTGACAATCTATTCTACCTTTGAATGTTCTAATTTCTTGATCAAATGAGAAAGGATATGCTTCTAGAAACAGTACATTTCCTATCAAAGGGCACAGGAATTTTTAGAAGAAGGCAAACTCTTAGGGTTATAAAAAGGACTCAAATACCCTAAGTGTGGCTAGATTAGATAATTTTCTTAAATTATAATAAGAGGAATGCTGATGTACCACAAACAATTTGCAACTCTATCTTACTATTTGGGGAAAACAATTTTTTTTTTTTGGTACCAAGGATCAAACTCATGATCTCACACTTGCCAGGCAGATGCTTATGCCACTGAGCTAAATCCCCAACAGGGGAAACAATTTCTTAGTAACCATTTTATCATGGAAATGAAAGAAAAGATGGAATCCTAGTCATAGTTTATGTTTCATGAAAACAAACCATAACAAGACAATATGATTATAACCTTATTTTTTCTACATATATAATTTATTCTGCATGACAACTATAAAAATCAGCAAATCCTGTAAAATTATAATTTCTGCCAATACTGTTAAGGAATTAGAACTTCTTTAAAAGTCAGAAATAAGTAAAATTATTTAATTTTCTAGCGCTATCATATAAAATAATACCAGGGGCCAGAGATATAGTTCAGCAGCACAGTGCCTGCCTGGCAAGCGCAAGCTCATGAGTTTGATTTCCAGTATTAAAAAAAAACTTACCAGACAGAATGCCCCAAACTGTGTTCCACAGAATACTATGAGATGTTCCATGAGATGTGAATATCCTTACAAAACAAGAAGAGTTGAAAATTTGTCCGCACAAATGCTTGTAAGTGTATGCGTATAGAGGCAGAAAGATAGGGGTTGCCAGTGAGTAAAAGGAGAGGATAAAGAATAGTGAGTGCTAATGGGAATAGAGTTTCACTGGGGGAAGTGGTGATGAAAATATTCAAGAATTAGTAGTAATGATGGTTGCATGACTTTGTGAATATACTAAAAACAAGTGAACTATAAACTTTTAAAGAATAAATTTTATAAGCATGTATCTCAAACTTATACAAAATAGTAAAAAATAGTATGACAGTGATAAGGACTATGAGAAAAAAGGAATGAAGAGAGTCAGAGTGGAGGTTAGGGTTATTAATAAATAAAAGCCTCATTAAGAAGCAAAAGGGGGCCAGGGATTTAGCTCAGTGGCTTAAGCACCTGCCTGGCAAGGGCGAGGTCGTGAGTTCAATCCCTGGTACCAAAAAAAAAACAAAAATAATTAAGAAGCAAAAAAGGTTAAGAGAGCTAATCAAATGGACATCTAGGGAATAAATGCCCAAATAAGAAAAAATATAATGCAAAGACCCTTAAATGAACATTTGGCTTCACGTTTGAAGAAATATAAGAAAATCATGCATCTAGAGCAGAGAGAAAGATGTCGTACATGAATGAGGGCAGAGAAATAGTTTGTAAAGTCATAGAACACACAGCACTCTACTGCTTAGTACAAGAAAAAGTTTTTATTCTGATTCTATAGAAAGCCACAAGACTTTCTGAGTAACAGTAATGTGATCTCTTTTTTATAAGATCCTTCTAGCTATGTTGAAAACACAGTGAAGGGTGATATGAATGAAAATAAAATGAGTTAGGGAGGGTTCAAAAGCATAATTCTGACCAGCACCATCAGCACCAGTTTGGAGCCATTAGAAATCCAGCTTCTCAGCCCCTACACTAGAACTTCTGAGTCAAAACTCTCTGCAAATAGACCCCAAGAATCTCTATTCAAATATGATCCCTAGCTCATTTACCTATGTTAAGTATCTGCTATAATGTCATCTTCTCAGTGACAATTTAAATTTGAAATACCATAAGCAACAGCAGCATCATTCCCTATGACTGTTCATGACTTGATTTTCTCATAGAACTTATAACCCTCTTACTATATATTTTTTAATTTAGTGGATGTATTGTCTGCTTACTCCTACTAGACGGGGGAAGGGGTAGGGGTTGAGACAGGGTCTCACCATATAGTTCAGGCTGGCCTCTAACTCACTATGTAAGGCAGGCTGGCCTTAAATTCCAAAACAATCCTCCTGGCTCAGCCTCCTAAATGCTGGGATTGCAGTCACATGCCACCACACCCAACTATTCCCACTAGGCTGTTAATTCATAAAGGTAGCATTATGTGTTTCTTTCACTGCTGTAAGTCTAGAGACTATATTAGTATCTGGTACATAGAAGACATGCACAAAGTATTGAATGAATGAACAATAAAAGAAAAATGATGAAAAAAAAAAGAAAAGAAAAATGGTAGAAGTTCTAAAATGGGAGGTAAGTTGGGCCTAATACAGAACACTGTGATTAATCAAATTTCCACTATTTAGTCCTACAATGATTTAGATGTATTTTATTCTATTTTGTCAAGAAGCAATCTAATAAATCATTAAATATTAATTTGAATTTTTATGTGAGGAGAAGAGCTAAACTATTACTGTATCACTATAATTTCAAGGCAAATACACATATTAAAAATAATTCTTTAAAACATGAGATGCACTTACACATGATGAAAGAAAGTATATACATCATTCTTATTAATTTATTAAGCCAAGTTTCCCAAAAGGACCTCTTCTTGGTCTACTAGCGTCCTTAAGCTAGCTTCAATTGTTTTACATGTAAATGGCAAAAATGCATTTGGATTTAGCTCAGCAGCACAAGTGCCTGCCTGGCAAGCACAAGGTTGTGAGTTCAATCCCGATACCAAAAAGAAAAAAATGCATTTAACTAGAATAACATATTAATAAATGATACAGCCACTTTATCCCTATGATGACAATTTGGATCTTGATTATCTCTATAGGTCTATGAGGTAAATGCTTGGTTCTTAGTGTGGTACTATTGGGATGTAGTGGAATCTTTAAAATGGGACATAATGACAGTTTGGGGATCACTGGGGCCAAGCCTTCAAAGGCGATACTAGGACCCACTTTTTTTTCTTTCACTTTCCACAAGGAAAGTGAAACCCTCCATGAGGAGAGCTACACATTCCCCACCATGTTGTAATGTCTCACCATGGGGTATCATGGACTAGAACCTGCAAAATAAATCCTCTACTGTCTCAGGTTTTTTGTTACCGTAACAGAAAGCTAACACACTACTATGTCAGCTACTGTATAAAACACTCCTCTGGATTATTTAAATTAACCTTCATAACACAAATAGCACTATCTCCACTTTTTTTAATGATAAAAATGAGATGTGTTTTAAGCAACAAGCAGCTTAGCTAAAATTACAAAGCTATACAGCAGAGAAGATGGACTTCAAAAACCATGTATTTCACTACAGTACATACTCTCAACCATCTCACTGTATCTTCTCATTTTGTTGCACCCCCACCCCCAGTACTGTAATCAAACACAGGTTCTTATACATACCAGACAAGCACTCCACCTCCGGGCCTTTCGTTTTTTTTAAAAGAATAATCTTTAAATCAAGTTTTCACTAACTCACAATCAAATCGTTTTTGTTGCTGTTGTTTTGAGATAGGGGGTCTCATTACATTGCCCAAGCTAGTCTTGAACTCATGGTCTCAACTGATACTCCAACCTCAGCCTACCAAGTGTTGAACTAACGGTTTCAGCCTCCAGTACCTGGGACTACAGGCCCACACCACCAGATCCACCTTAATTTAGTGATTTTAAGCACCACCTTTTCCCAAACCTCATTCAAGCATAACTGTGTTTAAGTTCTGCCATATTTAAATATTACCAATATTATTACTTAACACTGTCTCTAAAATGAATTAATCATTAAACCTGGCCTTGCCGGGCGTGGTGGCACATGCTTTAATCCTAGCACTCAGGAGGCTGAGCAGGAAGATTGTTGTGAGTTCAAGACCAGTCTGGGATATAAAGTGAGGTCAAGGCCAGCCTGAATTGCATAGCAAGACCCTATTTCAAAAAGACAAAGAAAAAAATAAAAAAACCCAGCCTTGTCCTAAGCCTTATCTATACACACTGATGAGACTGATATTATTTCTTATACACACACAGACAATTCTATAATTTTTTTAGAAAAGGTCTGCCAATATATCATCACATATGTATCATTATAAATAAAAAGAACCCATTTCAGAACTCTTCACCAGAGACAGTGGTTTTGCCCTCACAGCAACCAGCTGATTCCAAGTTTTGTGTGATTGCCTTAGCAGACCTAAAGCTGCTAGTCTGAGCAACTATTCAGAGGACAACAATATGCAATAGAGTAACTACTGTTGCTTTCCTAGTCATATCACTATTTTGATTTGTTTTGTTCTGCTTCTCTTTAAAATTAAACATTAAAAAAAACTTCACCATTCTCAAAAGTATGACAAATACGATTAAGAGATACATTCTTTTTATTTCTACAACAATGTCATTTTGTTCTTCCAGCTATGCAAACAATATAGAAAAGACTGCCCCCAAAATTAATTAAACAAAATCACAAACTGAATTCTTCAGAAGAGATGAATGATATTCCTCAACAATTAATTAAAGGTCATGATACTAGAAAAAAATGAACTTTATAAACAGTTCTCAAGTAAATTATGACCATGTCCTAATCAATTTCTGCTTCCAATTTTGTTTCTGTCAAGAATTTGCTGTAGGCAAGGGATTTAGCTCAGCAGCATAAGCACCTGCCTGGTACGTACAAGGTTCTGAGTTTGATCCCCAGTACTGAAAAAAAAAAAAAGAATTTGCTGCACTATAACCAACAGTATTTTTTTGGTACCAGGGATTGAACTCCCGACCGCATGCTTGCAAAGCAGGCACTATGTCACTGAGCTAAATCCCTGGCCCTGACAGGATTTTTTTTAAAAACCAGAAAAATCTGATCATTTTAACTTGCTTAAAACTCTTCAGTGGAAAAAAAAAAAAAAAAAAAAACCCTCTTCAATGGCTTCTTAAAACATTGTCACAGTGTTTTAAAATAAAATTCTGTCACAGCTCATAACTCTTCATCATCCCAAAGATGCACTGGTCAGCTGCAGCTTTGGCCATTCTCCCTATTCTCTCATCTTTATTCTAGTCAGTAATACTGAATTTCATTCATATTCACAATCTCTTTCTTAGATCATGTATTTTCCAAAATTTAATTTAATTCATAATTAAATCATGTGCTTTCTCATGTGCTTTCTCAATTCTTTAAGCTTCTGCCGCTGAAAATTACTTATCTGTATATACCTCATCACAGTGGAATCTACCATGAGGCCTACAATATCTTTTCAGTTCTCCATTGTAAACACATGACTGGCATATAATAGGAACATAATAGGGCCGGGGATTTAGCTCAGTGGCATAAGCGCCTGCCTGGCAAGCGCAAGGTCGTGAGTTCGATCCCCAGTACCACAAAAAAAAAAAAAAGAAATAGGAACATAATACATGCATGTTTGGTGAATGATTAAACAATATACTACTAAGACTAAAGGTTATGTAGGGATCATTTAAAGGCTATTTCAGGGATAAAGCATATTTCAGGGATAAAGGTCTAGCATGCATGAGGCCTTAAATTTGATTCCTTAGCACCACAAATAGTTAAATAAATAGAAGTATGTATATTTGGACATATCCAACCAATTAGAGTCATTACATTTACAGGCACATAAGCCTTTTTACCTACAATAAATGGAAAGGAGTTTTGTTTTGTTGTAGCTTTACGGACCATATTAGTAATGTCCTTTCTGTAATTAAAGTAGCTGAACCAGGAATAATCTTAAAAACATTAACACACACACATACACACCTCTCCCAAAAAATGTGATACACAGAATACTCTAGCTTATACTTACTCGAATCATCCAATACATCTTCAATTCCTGAAGCACTATCATCAGAATCACCATTATTATCTATTCGGGTTTGTTGCTTCTGAGATTGTGGTAATTTGTCCAGAGCAGACTTTTCTCTCTGTACAGTTTCAATATTCACTTTGTTCACAGAAGTAAAGGAGCTTGGAATTTTTTTTCCAGTTTGTTGTAATTCCATTTGTCTCTTGTTTTCTTTCAACAGTAAACTGGACACCTTTTCTGGATGTGCTAAACTCACACTGGCCACCTTTTCTGATTTCATCTGAGAACTAGGTACTTTTTCTGTTTTCTTCTGTGAGCTAAGTACCTTTGTTGCTCCTGCTGCTGCTGATGATGATGATGATGCAGGTGAAAAGGGTGCTTTTTCTGCTTTCAGTGGTAAATTAGGTGACTTTGGTGCTTTTTCTGCTTTTGCCTGTAAATTGGGTACTTTTTCTAATTTTGCCTGTGAAGTAGCAGATATCTTTTCGGCTTTTACAGGTGAATTTGGTAATTTTTTTATTTTGCAATGACTTTGATCTCGAAGAACTAACCCCAAATCTTTAGGACCTGGAACACTGGCAGCATTTACTTTCCATGATTTAACTTCTGTTTTTTCTACACAAATATCATTTTGTTTCGTTTTTTTACTACTATTTCTATTTGGAGAGCTGCTCCCAATTTCTTTTATGGATTTATCATTTCTAGCTTTCAAGGTTTGATTAGTTATAACTTTAACTGGTTTGCTTTCTTCACAAATAACATTCTTTGGTTCATGATTTTCACTTTTAGAGGTCTTAGCCGTTTCCATTATTTGAAAACTTGCTTCTTTCCAATTGTAATACTAAAAATGGCAGAGTTCCAATAGTTTGAAGTGCTCCAAATCCAGTCTGGCAAGCAAACTATGGAGATAAAAAACAAAATCTGTTATTTAAAATGTAAAACTTTTGTACACTAAATCACCACCAGAGTGAAGACATAAGCCACAAAATGGAAAAAAATGTTTATCCACTACTCCTTGGTGAAATTCCAAAATTAGAAATTCACAGGCAAATGAGAAATATCTAGGATATATAAAGAAAAAAAATCAGACATCCTAAGTTTAAAGATCCACTCTAAAAATGGGCACCTGAGTTGAATACTTCTGAGATGAAGAATTACAAACAAGGGCTGGGGATTTAGCTCAGTAGCTTAAGTGCCTGCCTGGCAAGTACGAAGTTGGGAGTTCAATCCCTGGTACCAAAAAACAAAAAACAAAACAAAAAAAAGACAGTAAGTACAAACAACAAATAAAACATATGAAAAAATGTTCAACATTACTGGTCATTTAAGAAATGCAAATTAAAATAAGACTGAGATTCCACCTTACTTCAGAAAGAATGCTGGTGAGGCTGTGGGGGAAAAGGAACCTTTCTCCACTGCTGGCAGGAGTGCAAACTGGTACAATGACTCTGGAAACCAGTATGAATCAGTATGGAGATTCCTCAAAAACACAAAAAGTAGAGGAATTTTTTTTTTTTCCGGTGCTGGGGATCAAACCCAGAGAAGAACTCTCCCACTTTCCCAGCCCTAGAAGTTTCATTTCACCCAACTATTCCCATTCTTAGTGTCTTCTCAAAAAGAATTTAAAAAGCAATATGCACATCCATGTTTATAGCACTACAATTTGTAATAGCTAAGTCTTGGAAGTAGCCCAGATGCCCATTAACAGACTAATGAGTAAAGAAAATGTGGGGCTCTTTTTCTTTTTTTTTTTTTTGAGAATAAAACCAAACAAAGTACAACACAGTAAAGTCAATCAAAACAATGAAAAGGACACAGAACTTCAAAAGAGACTGTGGTTTTTTACATACAACAGAGTACTGCACTGCCATAAAAAATAAACAAGACATTTTTAGGTAAATGGATGCAACTTGAAAACATAATTTTAAGTGAAATAAAATCAAACATACATGTTTAAATATCACATTGTTTCTCTGTGAGAAACCCAAAGGGTAAATAAGGTCCCACCCAATTGGATGATGGATATTCGGAAGTAGGAAGAAAATGGGAAGGGGGAAGAGGAAGAAAAGAAAAAAAGGGAAAGTGGGGGGAAAAAGAATTGAAGGAAAAAATGAAAACAAAGCTTTTTTAAACTGGGAGGGAAGGGGAGAGGAATGAGGAAACAAAGAAGACCCAAGATATATTATGTACAGATACAAATTCCCTATGATGAATGTGATCATTATGTATATCAAGAGTATACCAACAGGGCCAGATATACAGTTTAGTGGCACAGCACCTGCTTGGCAAGTACAAGGTAGTAAGTTCAATTCCCAGTACCAAAAATAAATAAATAAGGATATCAAAATAAAATTAATTTATAAAACAAAATAATATGCAAACCTTTTTAATGAGGAGATATTAAAAACTTAGTTATCAAAATTAAAATAATTAATAACCAGGAGCAATTAGGTTGAGAAAGAAACATTTACAACACAAACTAAAAGTGAAAATACTGCACTTGTTAAATTATTTCTGCATTAGAAAACCTTTTACAAAAATCAGATTTTTTTTCTGTTCACCTTGTCCTTTATGCCTTCAGATTGACATTCTATAAACAACCATTAGTACACAAATAAAAATTATAGTCCTGACAATGAAATCAAACACTATGGACTTAAAATGTAGCACTCTGGTTTCATTGGTTAACTTACAAAATTACGTATTTGGGTGATGGAGACCACTATGAAGCAGCTCTGGGCAGGATTAAAATTAACCAATTGACTTGGTACATTTAATTTGAGTCTGTCCAAGGCCCAGATACCCTGTCTAGAGATTGGCAGTGAGCTCAGTAAGTGAAACTCTATGGGTCACTGGTCCTGGCTGAGTGAGGCCTGTAGTGGCCTGTGATGCCATGACACCTCAAAGGACAGGATAAGGCACAGCTGAGGATGCCTCTCATCCCAATTAACTAAATAAAAGACTGTGGCTGCATGCATTTCACTTCTGAAGTGGAAGTCAACCCAGAGACTTTCTACTAAGATAGTTCTCCTAAATTAACATAAGAGAGTTCTCCTTAAAAAACCATAAAATAGTTCTTCTAAATTAACATAGTCTGTTACCTGGCAAAGTCCTTGAACCACTCCCAAGGTCCTGTTCAGTTTCCCACTTTTTCCACTCTAACCCCTTCCCTTGTTTGAAAACCAAATGAATATGGGCCATCCAGAGAAGTTCTTAGTCTCAGCCCCAGAGAATCTCGAATTCAGCTAGAGGATTTTAATCCTCCTGGAACCCTAACTCATACCACTTGTGTCATTTATTTAAGCCTTCACCCATCCACTCATTTGGGAGGTTGCAGGTCTTATAAGTCAATGATATTTGGGCAAATACCTTAAGTAATATAAATACTGAATTGGTCAGCTTTTTATTACTGCAAAAAAATACCTTGTGTAAGCTGCTTAAAGGGGTAAAGGTTTATCCAGGCACATGGTTTCAGTTCATGGATGATTGGTTCCACTGCTTTTAGGGCTGTGGCAAGGCAGAAACATGATGACAGAAGGCCCTGGGCAAGGAACGCTATTCACCTCATGGCAGCCACAAATCAGGGAGAGTAAGAACAACAGAAGAAAAGGCCAAGGACCAGATAAAGTCCCCAAGGTCTGGCCCTTGTGATCTATTCCCTCCAACCAAGACCCACCTCCTAATAGCACATTAAACTATGAGCTCATTAATGGATTAATCCTTTGATGATGTTAATGACCTCACAAGTCAACCACCTCTGCAGCAAATCAACCAATCAAGCTGACACAATTAACTATCATAAACATGCACTGATAGTGCTGGAGAGATAGCACAGTGGCACAGTGTCTACCTAGCGAGCACAAGGTCTTGGTTACATTCCCAGTGCCAAAAAATATATATATAAAAAACAAAACAAAAAACACCCATACTGGATTTCACCATCAATTTTTTTTACCAATATTTTCTTATAAAAGTTATAGCAATTTACACCTGTAAAAGATGCTTTTGCTTCCAGTTTTTGAAAAACTCAATTTAATACATTAATTATTGATGATTAATTTTTAAATTTTAATTAATTTTAAAACTTTTGTTTTTATCATTCTTGATAAGTTACCTTACATAATTATCAAAAGAACTGTCAAAATGAATGACTACTCCTAAATTCTTGTACAAATTAATGCAGGTTCCTTTAAATATAAAATGCTTGCTAAAGCACAGTGGCACATGCATGCAATTCCAGTACCACTCTGGATGGCTGATGTAGGAAAACTACAAGTTTGAGCTTAGCCTGAACAACTTAATGACTTAGTGAGAATCTGTCAAAATAAAAAAATAAGAAAGGCTGGAGACGTAACTCAGTGCAAAGGCCCTGGGTTCAATTCCCAGTGCCATAAATAGACAAACAGAAAGACACATAAATAAAACGTTTTATAGTAAAAACTAAAAAGGGCCTCAGCCAGGTATGGTGGCACATACCTGTAATTCCAGCATTTGAGAGGCTGAGGCAGGAGGACTGCCATGAATTCAAGGCCAGTCTGGGTGACACAGTGAGTTCAAGACGAGCCTGAACTGCATAGTGATACCCTACCCCAAAAAAGGGGTGGGGGATTCTATTCCTAAATGGTAGGTTTTGCCTTACCTGGTAAATAAAATATATTTAAATTTTCTGTACTATTCTAATGAATCTCTAATAATTTTATAGGTATCTAACAAGTCATAAGAGACTTGATATAATATTAATCCACAATTTTATCAACATTATAAAAATATTGTTTCTCCAGAGGTTAAGGCAAGAAGGCCAAAAGTTCAAGGCCAGCCTAGACAATTTACCAAGACCGTGTTTTAAAATAAAGACAAAAAAGAGCTGGAAATATAACTTAGTGGGAGAGTACTTGCGCTGCAAGCACAAGGTTTTGGGTTCAACTCCTAGTATAACAAAAACACTGAGTCCATATATATAAATAAAAGCTACAACAATAACAAAAAAAAAATCAATGTGTGCTAGTGAGTAGTTTTAAGATTCAGAAAAGTGTCGGGTTCACTTTAAGTAAATAATCTGTTTCATATGACAAAAAGTGCATTTAAACTGTGAACAGGAACATGTTATGAAAAAATATATACTTATTTCCTAATCTTCCCTTTCTTTCCTATAACATGTTGCACAACTGTCTACTGCCTCAAGAAACAGTGTAACTTGACAAAATTACTATTTTTAATTTTTAAAGCTATTTTGAGGCCAGGGGTTTAGCTTAGCAGCACAAGTGCCTGCCTGGCAAGCACTAGGTCGTAAGTTCGATTCCCGGTACCAAAAATAAAATGAAATAAAATAAAGCTATCTCAAGTATAAAATTAGCCAGCATGATGGTGCATACCCTATTAATTCCAGCACTAGGGCAGCCAAGGAGGCTGAGGCAGGAGGATTGTTGCAAATTCAAGACCAACCTGGACTACATAGTGAGCTTAAGGAAGGCCTCAGCTACATTGTGAGACCCAGTCCCCCACAAAAAAAAGAAAAAAAAATCCCTCAAAAAGCTGTAATTCCTAGAAATGAAGTTTCTATTTGTCTTGTTTTTGTCTGTGACAGATCTCACTAGGTAGTTCAAGGCTGGCCTTATGGCTTTGAACTTGTGGCAATTCTCCTGCCTCAACCTCCCAAAAGCTGGGATTACAACAGGTGTGCTTCCAGCTGAAATGAAGTTTTGAGGAGCGAAAACAAGGCTCAATGTGCTTTCCCAGCACACACCATTAGCAACATTGGTTCAACCAAAAATATGTCAGAACTACTTTATAATTCTTGGTTACATTTTTAGAATGTGGTAAATGGATGGGGGGGGGTCTTTTTGAGACAGGGTCTTGCTTTTGCAGTTCAAGGTGGCCCTGAGCTCACTTTGTAGCCCAGGCTGGTCTCCAACTTGCAATAATCCTCTTGCCTCAGCCTCCTCAGTGCTGGGATTACAGGCATGCACCACCACACTTGGTCAGTAAATGGATCTTAAATGATATTCTAACTTCAGGCCTATAGGTATCTTTATTAATTATCAAGAAAATGCCAAGAGTTTCCCCATGTATGGGGTATTGAATCCAGGTCTCTCACACTGAGTTATATCCAGCCAGCCTTTTTTTTTTTTTTTTTTTTCGAGACAGTCTAAATTGTTGGACTCAAAACTTTTTTTTTTTTATAATTTTATTTAAAGAGGAAAAAACAAAACAAAATAAAACAGAATAAAGGGTAGCAACCATACAGCATTCCGAGGAAAAAAGGAAAAGTACAACAATAAAACCTAGGAAATTATTACTTGACTAATTACATACTGACTTCTTGGAAATAGCTGCTCAAATTACAAAGTTAAAGCATGTAAAGTAGAC
>PVJX010015443.1:0-42544 GCA_004027295.1 Dolichotis patagonum | reverse complement strand
GAATGTCTTTCAGTATTCTTTTAGTGTTGGTTTGGTGTTCATGAAGTTCTTCAGCTGTTCTTTGTATTGGAAGTATCTTATTTCTCCATCTATTTTGAAGGATATTTTTGCAGGGTATGTCAGTCTGGGTTGGAAGTGGTTTTCCTTTAGGATCTGAAATACTTCACTGCATGCTTTTCTTGACTTCCTTGTTTGTGTTGAGAAGTCTGCTGTGATTCTGATAGGTTTTCCTTTATAGGTGATCTGTCTTTTCTAACACCTTTTAGTATTCTGTTCTTATGGTGGGTTTCTGGGATGGTGATTATTATGTGTCTGGGTGTAGTTTTATTTTGCTTATGGCTGTTTGGAGTTCTATATGCTTCACTTATCCAGATGTCTGTTTCTCTTCTCATGTTTGGGAAGTTTTCAGCTATTACTTCTGTAAATATCCTCTTGATATCATTTGGGCTGTCCCCTTCTTTTTCATTTAGCCCTATTAACCTTATGTTATTTTTCTTTGCATCATCTTGCAGGTGTTGAATTGTTATTTCCTGATTCTTTGTTATTTTTAAAAGATCTTGTCTTTCTTGCTCACTGGCTGCAATCTTATCTTCAAGGTCTGAAATTCTGTCTTCACTTTCATTGAGGCAGTTTTTACAGCTTTCAATAGAATTTTTCATTTCCTATATATCTCTTTGAATCTGCTTTATGCATTCTGCTTGTTTCTTATATTGTTCTTTGAGGGATTCTATCTGTTTGCTTTGTTCCTCTAATTTTTTAGCTGTGTTTTCACTAGATGCATTCACTATTTCTTTCACTGTTTTTATCCATTCTTCTTTTACCTGGGCAAGAATTTCTGGTTTGAATTTCTTCATAGCTTTCCCTATTTTCATATTTATTTCATTTGATATCATTTCAGACATTTCAGGTGTATGGCTTCTTTTTTCTTCTATGTACACAGCTTCTAAGCTTTCTTGGGGAGGGCTAGCGCTTTGAGCCTGCCTTTTGGTCTTTCCTTTTGTCATTTTTCTATATTTCCTTACTTTGAGCGGTGTTCCAAAGCTTTCTCTGCTTATGTGGTAAATTACCTGTTACACCCTGAGTTCCTGGAGGGGCAGTGGCTCCCCCAAAGGCTCTTGGCTTCCTCACAGGGTCCTAACTGCCTTCTGTGGACTCCTGGCTCCCTAAGTTGTAAGGCGAATGCTGGATGTGGTCACCCTGGAGCCTGTGGAATCTCAGGCAGGCCAGGCCAACGTGCTTTGTCCCAGGCAGGTCTCCAGGAGGTTCCTTGTGAGTGAAGGGTGGGCCTACAGGTCCCAAAGAGTCAGGCCAAAATGCTGGTTTCTGCAAAGTTCCTGGTCCCAAAGAGACCTGGCCAAGATGCCAGTCTCCACAATATTCCCAATCCAAACAGCCCAGACCTCTCTACGGGTCTGGGAGGTTCCCTGTCCCAAAGAGTCAGGCCACGATGCTGGTCTCTGATAGATTTCCTGGGGGTGAAGGGTGGGGCAATGGGCCCAGACAGACCTGGCCCAGATGCCGGTCTCAGGACAGTTCCCTGCGGACAAAGGGTGGGCCTACCAGTCTCAAACAGTCGCTCCGAGATGCTGTTCTGTGCAGACTTTCAATCCAAACAGCCCGGGCCACTCTGCGGGTCCCGGAGGTTCAGGTCCCACAGAGTCAGTCCGCGATGCTGGTCTCTGTGAGATTTCCTGGGGGTAAAGGGCGGGGCTACGGGCCCAGAGAGACCTGGCCCAGATCCCGGTCTCTGGGCAGTTCTCTGCAGATGAAGGGCGGGCCTACCAGTCCCAAACAGTTGTTCCGAGATGTTGGTCTGCACAGACTTTCAATCCAAACAGCCTGGGCCACTCTGCGGGTCCCGGAGGTTCGGGTCCCACAGAGTCAGGCCGTGATGCTGGTGTCTGTGAGATTTCCTGGGGGTGAAGGGAAGGGCTACGGGCCTAGTTTTTTGTTTGTTTACAAGAATACTATGGACTTGTGAGCAGACTTTGTATCCAGATACACTGCTGAATTTGTTTTTTACCTCTAGAAGTATTTTAATGGAGTTTTTTAGGTCTTCTATATAGAGTATCATGTCATCTGCAAATAGTGATAATTTAATTGCTTCCTTTCCTATCTTTATTCCTTTTAATTCTCTCTCTTGTCTGATTGCCCTGGCTAGTGTTTCCAGAATTATATTGAATAGGATTATGATAGCAAGCATCCTTGTCTTATTCCTGATTTTAAATTGAAAGCTTTCAGTTTTTGTCCATTTAGTATAATGTTGGGTGTTGGTTTGTCATAGATGGCCTTTATAAGGTTAAGCTAGACATCGTGTATTCCAAGTTTCTGAAGGGTTTTTATCATGAACATGTGTTGGACCTTATCAAAAGCTTTCTCTTCATCTATGGAGATGACCATGAGGTTTCATTTTTGGCTCTGTTCATGTGGTGTGTTACATTTATTGATTTGTTTATGTTAAACCATCCCTGCATTCCTGGAATGGACCCCATTTGGTAATGATGTATAATCTTCTTAATAATTTTATGCATTCTATTTGCCAGGACTTTATTGAGAATCTTTAAATCAAAGTTCATTAGTGAGATTGGAGTAGAGTTCTCCTTTTTGGTTGGGTCCTTCTCTGGCTTTGGTATCAGGGTAATACTTGCCTTCAGGAATAATTTAGGGAAGATTGCTTCCTTTTCAGTTTCATTGAAGAGTTTAAGGAGTATTGGCATCAAACCTTCTCTAAATATCTTGGAGAATTCAGCTGTGAATCCAGCAGGACCTGGGTTTTTCTTTGTTGGTAAGTTTTTTACTACATTTTCAATTTCAATAGCTGATATTGGGTTATTCAAAATTGTTATATCTTCTTGGTTGAGCTTTGGGAGTTCATATGTTTCTAGAAATCTGTCCATTTCCTCTGTGTTTTCCACTCTATGTGAGTAGAGAGTGTCAAAGAAGGTATTCATGAACTTTTGAATTTCCATGGGATCTGTAGTAATTTCCCCTTTTCAGTCCCTATTGACTGAATTTGGTTTTTTCTTTCTTTTTCTTGGTAAGATTAGCTAGGTATTTGTGAGTTTTCTTTATTCTCTAAAAAACCAGCTTTTGATTTATTAATTCTTTATATTGTTTTTTAGTATCAATTGCATTGATTTCTGCTCTAATCTTTACAATTTTCTCTCTTCCATGAGCTTTGCCTTTAACTTGTTCTTTTTCTTGAAGCTTGAGATGAAGCATTAGGTTGTTTATTTGTGCTCATTCTGTTTTCTTGATATGACAATTTACTGCTATATATTTCCCTCTTAAGACTGCTTTCATTGCATCCCACAGATTACAGTATGTTGTTTCTGCATTTTCATTAAATTGTAAGTATTGCTTTCTTTCTTCTTTAAGTGCATCTGTATCCCACTGGTTTTTCAGAACATTGTTATTTAAGTTCCATATATTTATTCAGGTTTTGCAATTTCTTTTGCCATTAATTTCCAATTTCAGTGTGCTATGGTCATATATTATGCATGGGATGATTTCAATACCTTTGCAGTTACTGAAGAGTGTTTTGTGGAATAATATATGGTCTAACTTGGAGCATTCCAATGCACAGCTGAGAAGAATGTGTATTCTGTTGTGGTTGGGTGGAGCACTCTGTAAATATCTACTAAGTCCAATTGCTCACAGATATGATTCAGTTCTATAATTTCTATGCTTACTTTTTGTCTAGTTAATCTATCTCTTTGTGACAATGGGCTGTTAAGGTCCTCTGCTATAATTGTGTTCTTAAGTGTTTGTTCTTTCATGTCCATTAGTATCTGTCTTATATAATTGGGTGCTCCTGTGTTTGGTGCTTATATATTTACAAGTGTTAGTTCTCCCTCTTGAATTTTTCCTCTTACAAGTATGTAGTGATGTTCCTAATCTCTTTTAATCATTGTAGGTATGAAGTTCATGTTGTCAGCAAATAGAATAGTTACCCCTGTTTTTTTCTCAGTTCCTGTTGCATGGAATACTGTTTTCCATCCTTTGACTTTTAATCTATGAGTTTCCTTTTGGGTCAGGTGTGTTTGTTGTATACAGCATATTGTGGGTCCTGTTTCTTGATCCATTCTGTCAACCTATTTCTTTTCACAGGTGAATTGAGGCCATTTACATTTTGGATATCACTGATATGTAGTGGCTCGACTTTGCCATGTTATGTTCCAGTTGTTTACTTTCTGCTTTTCCTTTTGTTTAATTGCTTGTCCTAACTGGTGGTTTCTCTCTGTTGTTGTTCTGGGGATTGTGTTCATTTTTATTGCTGTCTAGTCTGTCTTTCAATACTCTTTCTAGGGTTGGTTTGGTGGACATGAATTTCTTCAGTTGCTCTTTGTCATGGAAGTATCTTGTTTATCCATTAAATTTGAATGAAAGTTTTTTCTGGGTACATCAGTCTAGGTTGAAAGTTGCTTTCTTTCAGGTCTTGAAATACCTCACTCCCACCTCATCTTGACTTTTGAGGGTTTGTGCTGAAAAGTCTGCGGTGATTCTAATGGGTTTTCCTTGATATGTGAGTTGTGTCTTGTCTCTACCAGCTTTTAGTATTCTGTTTTTATGCTGTACGTCTGAGATCTTATTTATTATGTGTCTGGGTGTAGATTTAGGTTGGTTGTTACTATTTGGCATTCTATATGCCTCACTTATCTGCATATCAGATTTTCCCCCAAGTTTGGGAAATTTTCTGCTATTACTTCTGTGAATATTTTAGTTACATTATTTGCATTGACTCCTGCATTTTCACTGATGCTTATTAATCTTATATTGTTGCTCTTGGCATTGTCTTGAAGCTGTTGGATTGTCATTTCATGCTGCTTTGTTACTTTTAAAAGTTCTGTGCTTTCATGATCACTCATTGTGATCCTGTTCTCAAGGTCCAAAATCTTATCCTCAGCTTCATTTAAATGGTTTTGCATGCTTTGAATAGAATGTTTTGTTTCTTGGATGTCTCTTTCAGTTTGCTTCATGAATTCTGTTTGTTTTCTTTATTGTTCATTCAAGGTTTCAATCATTTTCCCATGATCCTGTACTTTTTTCTCTATTTCTTCTTTAGCTGCACTCAGCAACACCATTACTAAGGTTGTTATTTCTATCTTTACATGGGAGAGTACGTCTAATTTGATTTCCTCTATAGTCTCATGTAGTTGTTTTTTTTATTTCACTTGCTAACTTTTCAGAAATTTCTGGTGTGTTACTTTTGAAGTCCTCTATTTCAATGTCTCTTATACTTGCTCATAGTGGACTAGATGTTTGAGATTGCATTTTGCTTTTTTGTTTTGCCATTTTCCTTTTTCGAGTTAGTGTTGGTCCTTCAGACCCACTAGTGACAACTGTTGGTAGTGTGTGTCTTGGGGTCCTTATGTAAGGTCGATGTTTGTCCAATTGCTTGGTCCCACAATGAATAGGTGAGCCAGTCACCTGACTTCTCACTGAAGGTGAGTCCTATATTATAATATAGGTGAGTCTTATATTATTTCTGGGCTGACAAGCCTAGTAGTATTGATGTAGGTCAAGTTTTAGTTCCTGCTAGTACTTTATTGTCAGATTATTCCGGGTCATCAAATCCCCCTGTCTATAGTGTTTGTGTCAGCTGAGGCCCTACTGTGTCCCTATTGTGTTCTTATGTGTCTGATAAGCCCTTTTGATTTTCTTCAAGTTGGAGGAGTCCTTCTTGGCACACTCCTCATTCTGCCTGATGTTTTCTGTGTGTAAGGAGGAGTCACCCTCACGCTTGTCAGACTCACCAGGCTCTTACAGTTAGTTGGAGTAAGCTTTACTACTGGCCCTATTTTGCCACTGTACACCTCTATTTTAGGGGCATACTCACCACACTGACTTGAGCCAGCTGAGGTCTTGTTTTGGTAAGGAAGTCACTTAATCTCTCTTCAAACTAGCACAGATAATCCATTGTTGTCCAAGTTTCTCCTGGTAATGAAATTCCAAGTTTTCCCCATGCCTTGGTATTCCACCAGGGCTTGAGACTGGGCCCAGGGGTGGACTCTGGGCCTTGCTTGATGCTTGGATTTAGCTGGGTGTCAAGTTATTTATTTTGTTTCTTGTGGATTTTGTGTTCTTGTGAACTCATTGTAAGCATGTATCAGTAACTTGTAAGAAAATCGTTCAGTATCTATATGTTTTGTAATTTAAAATTTATTTTTTCCCTTTTTTTAACTGGGGATCTCAATCAAGACCTCACATTTGCCAGAAAGGTGCTTATGCCACTGAGCTAAATCCTTGAAAATTTTTTTCTATTTTATTAAGCCTTCCTATATAAATGTCTTACTTGTAGTTTATATATTTACTTTCAAAAATCTAGGGCTTGATTAATAACACAACTTTTGATGTTTCAAAATTTAGTTACAGTAGGAGTGGTCCTTAGGATAAATTGGCATGGAGTTTAGGTAGAACTGATGTGAGATAGAAAGGAAATCCATGGAACTCAGATAAAGGGTGAGAAAAATAAGAAATGAGGACTTAGTAGCACAGAAGAGAAAGAAAAGTCTCTGTATATGGAAAAGCAGAAGAATACCAATCAAATCAAAAAATTAAATTTGAAATGGATTTAGAGATTAAGATTTCTTCCAATCCAGTCACTTCATGGTGTACAGCAAGCAGTCTGGGCATTCATCCTGGTGGTCTGGCAGGGACCTTTCCACTGTTGTATATGGGAGACAGGAGAAAACAGATTAGAGATGCAACTGGGAGAGAAAGATGAAGCAGAGATGAAGGGGAAATGAAAAACCCTGAGGGTGGCATGTGGTTGTGCGATATTGTGGGGTTACTCTGAGAGGGAAGTGGGCAGCATACGGGGTTTCTGCATGTGGGAAGGGAATGACAAAGCACAGTGTGGAACAGTGTGGGATGGGAGATGACATCAGAGGCCTGGGGAGAAGCTCCAACTGCCTGGGGACAAAAGTACCCCTTGGGGTGATTAAGGGGAGGGTCACAGAAGAGCCCAGGCAAAAGTAAATATGGAGTTGCCTGTGGCACCCAGGAAGAGGCTCAGGGAAATTGGTGAGAGAGGAAGAATTCTGGGCTTTCCCAGTAGCTGAGACCCTGTGCTCTGACTGGGCACTAATATAGTATGTCCTACTCTTCTCAGATACCCCTTTTAGGATTTAGGTTGTTAAGAGGTCCTATATAACACATTTCTTTGGTCCCTATAGCATTTTTATATAAATTTCACAATTTTAGACCTACAAATATTCACCAGCATAGTCTGCTAGTTTCTGTTTGTATAGCACCCTTTTCTCTCCCTTTTGGGGGTTAACAAAAGTCTCTGGGTATGAAAGTAATACACTTAGGAGTTTGTGGTATTTTCATCAAAACAATTAAAATATTTTAAGGATACTGATGTGATCAAGTTCACTGGTTTTTTGGGAGGGTTCTTTTTTGAGACTGGGTCACACCACATAGCCCAGGTTCATGTCAGACTAGCAATAATCCTCCTGCCACTGCTTTAGGTGGGCTGGGATTACAGTCATGTGCCACTGTGCCTGGAATGTTCACATTTGACATAGCAACTCTGAAAAAGAGTTGAGCAGATGTATCTGTGATATTCAGATAGGGTTCTGTGGTTTTGACCTGGGTCCTTCATGATGGAAGCAGAGTGTCAGGGAGACTAGAGAAAAAGGCAAATTTCAGAAGTGGAGAGAGTTGATGTGATGACCATAGGATTTAAAATAGTAGTTTTTAAAGACAGCAGTTTTCTAAGTATCTGGCTGACAGTATGTGTTTTATTATGGCAAGGACAAAAGTGGTACTACCATGTTGTTTCTGTTAAGACATGATTTTTCCTAAATAGTTTTTTCTCTCATTTTTCACTTTTCCCTCTAAGAATGAATTATCACATTAGTGAATTCAGGAAAGAAAATTTGTCCCTGCCCCATATGGTTCCCCTGTAACAAGCTGCTCTCAGATTGTACCTTCTGCCCTCCCCTTTCTCTTGTCTTCCTTCTCCCACTCTCCCCTTCTTCTTCCTATGTTCCCATATGCCCAGGGTCAGCCCCTCAGGTGGGCAGACTCAGGTGAGGTTTTCCAGAACTTCCACAATTAGGTGAGTGTCGTTAGTCTGCTCATAATGCTAGGAAACAATACAGTAAGATGGCTGGTTTGAAACACAAGAACTCATTTTTCTGTTATACTAAGTAGAAGTTTATGATTAAGGTTCTGGCAATTCAGTTTTTCATAAGGGCCTTTTTCCTGAATCATAGATAGCTGGCTGCTTACAGTGTGTTTAGGCCTTTCGTTGATGGGTACACGATGAGCTCACACACAAGTACACACACACACACACACACACACACACACACACATACACAGAGAGAGAGAGAGAGAGAGAGAGAGAGAGTAGAGGGAGGGAAAGAAGAGGAATAAAGAGTAAGCACTAGTTCTTTGGTGTTTACTTTTGACTTTTTAATGGTATTTCCCTATTGAGTTACATTTCCATTTCCTTAATTTTTTTTTTACTTTGAAAAAGTCCTCATTTAGTTGCCTAAGCTGGGCTTGAATTTGTGATCCTCCTGCATCAGCTTCCAAAGCAATGGGATTACAGTGGAATTGCAGGCTTTTGCCGCAAGAATGGCCAGTGTCTATTAAAATTACTATAAGGATGCTTACCCAATTGGATCAGGGCCCCACCATTAGTATTTCATTTGTCAGTTACTTCCTTTGCATGTTCAACATAACCCTACTGTTATGAGGATTATGGATTCAACTTGTAAGTTTTGATGATAAACACACATTCACACTCACAATGGTGAGTATGATCACTCCATCTGGGGCTCTATCCTAGTCAGGTCACCTGGGTTATACAGGCAAACAATTAAGCCTTTGATAATTTGATCCATCTATCATGTTACCTTTATGATACTAGGTTCTTATCTTAGCAGGAAGAGAAGGATGCCACTGGTCACTCTATAAAGCTAGCCAGTATAGATAGGTTACATGGGGATTGTAAACAAAGTTTAGAATTTTATACCACAGTGTGGTTCATTAGGCAAACTAGAGGACAATAGTGCAGAGCAAGAAGATCAAATGGAATATCTGAAATCGTTGAGCCCACAGTTATCTCATGGTTGCAGTGTCTTACATCCCACAGCCAAGAGCTCAGGAGAATTTGCTCCTTCTGTAGAACTATAGAGAAGAGAAAAATATGTGATAGCAGTTACTATACCTGCTATCACTTCCTAAAACCTCAAACTAAGAGCTTACCATTGAAAAATTGAAGGATGGTGCTTTTGAATGTTTTGAAGAAGATTTAAATTGCATACTGTTCTTTAAGGTGTTTGTAGCTCATGGAAGCTGGAAAATATTTTTGGCTATAATAGGAAGAGTTTATTGTAAGTTACTTCCAAAGTTTTTATTAATACCTACAAGTTTGAATAAGGTACTCATGTATTAAAACATCATGGTTTACATAGTAAATGTATACATTGAAATAAATGAGTTTAAAAAAAGAAACAGTGTCACATATGTGATTTTAATTTCTTTCTTTCCAAAAGGAAATAACCAAGGAAAATAAAACAGATTAAAATCAATCAAAATAAACCAGAATAAGTGATTCAGGACTTCCAAACCTTATATAATCAACAATAGTTACCACAATGCCTTTGTTGTCCTCAAAACAGCTGCAGATACCACCTTTGGACATATTAAAAATTGAACAGAATGGAATATAAACAATAAAAATAAAACAATGAATGCAATAAAGGACATCAAACCAAACCAGTAGTAAATACATAATGGCTTCCATAACATGTATTGCTATGCTTTAAATAACTGCTAATGGAGGCCCCGGGCCTGACCAAGTGTGCAGGTTAAATCCCAGCACACAGGGCAACCTCAGAACTTCGCTCCCAGGCAGTAAGACCACGCCTTGCATCTGAAATCACCCTAAGATGCACAAGAGGTACCTGTTGCCATAACTGGGCCATGTCCAATGAAATCCAAGCAGCAAGCAGGGCCCAGAATCCAGTTCCTGGCCCTGACCATGCACATGGGTTGAATCGCAGCACACCAAGCAACATTGGAACTTCACTCTCAGATGGTAAGACCATGCCCTGCATCTGAAATCACCCTAAGATGCAAGAGAGGTACCCAATGGCCTAACCAGGCCACATTTAGTGAACTCCAAGCAGCAAGCAGGGTGCGGAATCAAGTCCCAGGCCCTGACCCCATGCCTGTCAAATCCCAGTGCATGGGGAAGTTTAGAACTTTGCTCCCAGGCAGAAAGACCATGCCCTGCATCTGAAATTACCAGAGGATACAGGGAGTCCCCACAGGCCCAACAGGCCCACACTCAGAGAGCTCCAACTGGCAAGCAGTTGCCAGCAGTCTGCCTTGGGAGCCAAATGTGGCCGGGTGATTCTCAGTGCACCAAGGAAGCTTTCAAACATTGCTCAAAACCCGGAAATAGGCTCAACTCCACTGGCAATGAGGAATGCCACACTGCCCGGGGACCTTGGCCAATGCCACCCCACTTCCTGCACAACTTCTGCCAGACCTAGGGGACACATGCTGCCCTCAGACCTTGGCCAGCATAGCCACCTGCTTCTTGCACAATTCCAGCTGTCACTGAGGAATGCAATGCTGCCCTGGGACCTTGACCTGGGCAGCCCAATTGCACAACCCAGGACATCTGCTGGCCTCTCGGGGACTCTCCCTACCTCCAGGAACTAATACTGCAGTTGATCTTCAGTTCCCACCCTTTGTCCCAGAACCTTGGAATACAGCAGATTGACTGTGGTAGCTGGGTGAGAGATTCACTGTGGATCTAAGTCTGGAGATTCCTCAAAAAGCTGGGTTTGGAAATCCCATTTGACCCAGCTATTCTACTTCTAGGCATATTCCCAGAAGGACTAAAAACATCATACCTCAGTGATAGATGTACACCCATGTTTATAGAAACACAATTTGTAATAGCCAGATCTTGGAAACCACCTAAGTGCCCATCAACTGAGGAATGGATAAAAAAGTTGTATTTTTATATAATGGAGTATTACTCAGCTATAAAGAATGATCCCATTGAGATATCTGTAAATAAATGGATGCAACTGGAGACCATATTCATAAGTGAAATAAATCAAAATCACATGTATAAATACTGTATAGTCTTCCTAGTGTAAGAAATGGTAAAATACATTAGATTCTATGGTAATCATGATTCCCCATTATATTGCTTTGAAGTCTTATAATGTTTTCATTCATAGGATGGAATGGTTTTGTTGTTTTGTTTGACTTTATTATGTGTGACAGTATGCACAGCTATTTTGTAGAAAATAAGACATTACTGCAGCCATTGCTGATTTAATATCATCTTGCTTTGAAGTCCTACCATGCTTTTGTTCTATTTCCACTGGTTCTGTCATGTTGTGTCTTATTGAATGTTTTTTAGGTTTTTTTAAAGAGGGTAAAATTAAACACAACAAATGAAACAAAATGGAACACAAGAAAGCAGTGTAAAGACATAAATTTCAAAGCAACACAATCAAAGATCTTCATTATCTATCATATTGTCTCTTGTTTTCTTCCAAATAGTTGTCCATATCTTCACATCCAGAAAATTCACATGAAACAACATAGTATGGATCTGATCTGAAGAGGATGAGGAAGCATTTTAGATCTTCAAACCAGACAATAGAGAAGCCAACAATGGCTATCATAATGTTTCTCATTCTCTTCAAAATAGCTGTCCATACCTTCATGTATGTTGGACTTTAACAAAACAGGCTAAAATCACTCTGAACAAAGAATGATAGCATTGTTGGATTTCATATCATGACATTTCAGAATCAGCACTGGGTACTGCAGTGTCTCTTTTGCATCAAAGTCGTTGTGCATTTCATCATGCATTATATAATTGATTCTAATAAACTGTTTATAAATTCTACATATGCATGAGTCCCTATATGTATATCTGTCTTTTCCATGTTAGAGGAAAAAACAAAATAAAACAAGACAAAACAAAACAAATTCCTAGAAAAATATGAAATGAAAAAGTCATATAAAACCACAATACCTGAAATAAACCAAACTCACATGTGTAAATACCATATAGTTTCCCTAGTATGAGAGTTCATAAGAGTATATAAGATTTTATGGTAATCATGAGTCCCCATCTCATAGCTTTGAAGCCTTTCAATGTCTTCATTCATCAGGTGGAATGGTTTTATTCTGTTTTGTTTGACTTTATTATATGCGATGCTATGAACAGCTGTTTTGAAGAAAACAAAACATTATGACAGCTATTGCTGATTTAATACCACCCTTCTTAGAAGTCCTACCAAGCTCCTATTCTTCTATTTCCACTGGTTCTATCTATCACATTGTGTCTTATTGGAATTTGAATATGTCTGATAGTATAAACAAAAATTTTTATTGAAAATGAGATATTATAGTACACATTGATCATTCTCTGTTATGCGGTTCAGAATGCCCTGTAATTCTTTCACTTTTTGAATGGTTTTGTACTTTTTTATTATGTTTGATTTTATTGTATTTGAAACTATGCTCAACTATAGCAGAGAAAGAAATATTGTGATAGCTACTGTTAATGTCCAGTTGTCTTAATGTAAAGTATTGTGTTGCCTATGTTGCCCAATTCTGATCTGCTCTTTACTGACCTCTGTTGTTTTACTCTCTTTAAAATAAAATGAAAAATATAAAAATAAAAAACCACAATACAAGGCAATCTACAGTGGTTACTATTATGTCTCAGCAGTATATAACAATATTTAAAAAAACTAAACATTGGAGACATTATAAGACTTCAAAGCAGGTAATAATCAAACCAGAGTAGAAATCCTAGTGAATCTTGTCATCTTCAGTATAGTTGTCTATAGTCTTATACTTGATGCTATCAGATTCAAATAAAATCAGTCAATACAAAACAGCAATCTAACAAACCAGATTCAAATATGATTAGTCATAATAAGACTGTAAGTTATACAGGGCTTCAGATTAAGTTAATGGGAAATTAAGGATGATTACCATACCACATCCTGTTATTTTTGGGATAGCTGTCCATGCCCTTAAATCTAGTGTAACCAGACAAACTGGAAAGAATACAATCAATCTAAACAGAGTGCTGAGAATAATGTAGATTTTAAATCCTGTTACACTATCAACAATAGCCTCTGTCTTCTTTTTTAGACTATTCCTTCCCTTTCACTTCTACAGGGTGCACTGCACATTTTGGGTCCCACTAACTCCCTGAGTTTTTAGATTGAGGGGAGCAACCTATTTATCCTAACTGGTTCTGAACCTTCTGAATCCTGGGCTTGTTCTCAAATTGTATTCCATTACCTATAAAAGCCTCAGGATTTTCCTTCATTATAGCTGAGTAGTTCTCTACTGCACAAAAGTATCATGTCCTTTCAACCTATCTTCAGGTGCTGGTCGAGTTGCCCCTATTTCTCTCTGGGTCCCTGTCACATAAAGCATTGTTTTCCCATATTTGACTTTCTGTCCATAACCCTCTTTCAGGTTAATTATGCTTCCAATACAGAGCATCTTGATGGACCCTATCTCCTGATCTACTCTGTCTGTGTTTCTTTTTGTTAGTATATAAAGGCCATCTATGTTAGAGATTACAGCCAACCCTCTCTGCCTCATTTCTGCTATTCTATTTTTCTGTCACTGGTTGTCTATTTTCTGCTTTCATTCCACTGACTGCCCCATTAATTAAGGCCTCTCTGCCACTGTTCCTGAAATCCTGATTTTTTTTCTCTTTCTCTAGAATGTCCTTCAGTATTTTTTGTATGGTTGTATTGGTGTCCATATATTCGCACAGTTCCTCTTTTTGTCATGGAAGCATCTTGTTTCTCCATTAATTTCTAGAGACAGTTTTGCAGGTTACATCAATCTGGGTTGGAGGTTATTGTCTTTCAGGGCTTGGATTACTTCACTCCAAGCTCTTCTTGACTTGATGGTCTGTTTCAAGAAGTCTACCAGTGATTTACATGGGTTTTCTTAATAGGTGATCCATTTCTTTTCTCTGACAGCTTTTAAAATTCTGTTGTTCTATACCTCTTGGAGAAAACAGCCTAGCCACTGGCTCCTGGACGTTGTGATCTCTGCTCATCACACCACAAGGCCTTGGTTCTATAGTTTGGTAGTGTACCCCAACTATCCATGTGGGAATCAGAGGATCAAAGCTCTTCTCATCCAGTGTCATGGTTTATGTCAGTGGCACCCAAGCCTCATGCCTCTGCATTATGCATTTGTGATTGATTCATTGTCTAGTGCTTGGATTGATGGTGTCAGTGTTACACCCTCCTAGGGGGTGGAGCCAGGATGTGATGTAATGGCAGGAAGAAGGTGTGTCTCTCTCTTGCCAGTTTCCGCTTGATGTTTGCAGCCACCATGAACTGCAACCCTGCCATGCCACCCTGCCTTGGAGCCAACTGAGTATGGACTGAAACCTCCAAAAACTGTAAACTTTCCCAACTTTGGGAATCAGGTATTTTGTCTCAGCGATGAGTAAAAAGTAACTAAGACAGAATTTGGTACCGAGGAGTGGGGTCATTTCTGTGACTATACCTGACCATGTTTTTCAAGAGGCTTTCGAAATGGCTTGTGAGCAGAGTTTGGAAAGGTTTGGACTTGTCACCTGGATACATAGAGCTGGAGCAGCTGAGACTGTTCTGTAGAGGAGATTCTGGTCAGAGCTCAGGAGACCAGAAGGCTGATAGAAAGCCTGATAGTAAAGACTAGGCTTGCGAGGTTTCTGCTGGGAAGGAGGACTGCATTGGTTGTTGGACTCCCTATGATGTGTGTCATGGCTTGGCAGAAAGTTTGTCTGCATTTTGCTCATGCCCAGAGACTTTGCCTGAGACTGAGATTAAGGGTAATAGACTGATTAATCTGGCAAAGGAAATTTCAAGGCAGTCAAATGTTGAGGCTGTGGCATGGCTATTGTTGGGGGCTTTTAGCCAGCTTTATGTTGCTAACCAAGAACAAAGATCCCAGCAGAATAATTTTAAACACAGTGAGTTTGGCCAGAAGGAAAACTCCAGTAAAGCTGTGGATTGTAAAGATAGTGCTGAGACTTAGATTGCTGAGAAGGAACAGAGAGATAAGAGAGATGGCCACCGGGCATCCCAGAAAGCAGTGGGTCTTTACCCTTTGCAGCCTCCAAACTCTAAAATTGAAAGAATTTTCTCAGATGAGAAAGCTTCAGAGTACCATGCTCCAGAATGGCACAGGAGGCCACATGAGGTTCCAGAATGGTGGCAGCCACATGAGGTTCCAGAATGGTGGCAACATGGGAAAGCTTTTCTTCACAGTCAGGTTCACAGAGCCCAGCAACCTAGGCAACCAACCCCTATAGCCAAGAGAGAGAAAAGCTTGGCTACTGCTCCAGTTGGCAGCAGACCCTGGAGGCATCCACATGGTGCTGATTTTAGGTGCAAGGAAAATGCACAAATTCTGAGGGTAAGAAGGCTTACACCTTGATTGCAAAGGGCCTGGGAGGCCAAGCAGTGTGCCCCTGAGAGGGTAAATATGTAAGTGTGAAGCCAAAGGTGCAGTGGAGACCCCAGAAGTTTGGAAAAGCCAAAAACATGGATCATCCAAGGAAAGCTGCAAAAACTGAGTGAAGAGGGTTTAAGAGAAAAGATGCAGGAGCTGAAATCCCTGGAAGTGCTGTGGGGGTGGAATCACCCAAGCCTTTTGGAGCTTGCAACCAGATTGCTTCAAATGCTGAGCATGGAACTCTAGGACTTAATGTTCACCCTGCTGGATGTTGGACTTGCTCTGTTTCCAATACTTTATATTCCCCTGTTTGTAACTTTTGGAATGGTAATGTTTATTTTGTGCCTTGCATTTCAGATATGTTTAACCTTGTTTCACTTGTATAGGGGGTTACAGGTAAGAGTTTGCCATAGATATTGGAGGAGACTTGGGACTTGGACTTCTTGGAGGAGACTTGGGACTTGGACTTCTCAACAATGCTGAAAACATTAGGACTTTGGCAACTCTTGAAGATGGAATAAATGTCTTTTGTATAAAGGTTGTACATGAGTCTTTAGGGGCCAAGGGTGGAATGCCATGGTTTATGTCAGTAGCCCCCAAGCCTCATGCTTTTGAATTATGCATTTGTGATTGGTTCATTGTATATTGCTTGGATTGATGGTGTCAGTGCTACACCCTCCTTTGGGGTGGAGCCAGGATGTGATGTAAGGGCATGAAGAAGGTGTGTCTCTCTCTTGCCAGTTTCCACTTGCTGTTTGCAACCACCATGAACTGTGGCCCCGCCATGCCACCCTGCCTTGCAGCCAACTGAGTATGGACTGAAACCTCCAAAAACTGTAAGAAATAAACCTTTCCTTTCCCAACTTTGGGCATCAGGTATTTTGTCTCAGAAATGAGTAAAAAGTAACTATGACAGCCAGCACACCAGTACAGTCCTTTAAGTGTGTCTGGCTAGCCACATATGTCCCAGAAGAAAATGACAAAACAAAAGAGCTGTCAGTCTTCCAGCCCACTGAGAAAACACCCAAGAGACACTGAAATGGAATACATTGGAAACATACAACTGAATTTTCTGAAATGATAGCACATGAAGTAAAGAATCAAATCCATGAAGCTATGAAGGAAATCAGATCACAAATAATCTCTCAGGTAAAAAAAGAAATGACAAACATTATGAAAGAAACATTAAGCATATCTAAAGAAGATGTAAGTAAAGAAAAATAAAGGAACATAAGAAAATGATGGAAACCATGAATGAACAATATGAGACAATCCATGAAACAGATTCAAAGAGCACAAATTACAATACATGAAACAGATTGAAAGAGATATTCAGGAAATTAAGAATTCTAGTGAAAGCTGGCAAAACCACTTGAATGAAGCTGAAGATAGAATTTTGGACCTTGAAGATAGGATGAAATCTAATGATCACAAAAGAGAAGATCTCTAAAAATAAACAAGGAACCAGGAAACAATGCAACAGCTGCAAGATGATGCAAAGAGGAACAATATAAGACTGATAGGTGTAAATGAAAAAGCAAAGGTCAACACAAATGACATAAGACTATTTACAGAAATAATACCAGAACACATTCCAAGCATGAGGAAAGAATCTGATATACAGATAAGTAAGGCATGTATAACCCCAATTAGCCATAAACAAAATAAATTTTCACTGAGACATATAATAATTAAGATCCCAGAAACTGCAAAAGAAACTGTCAGGAAAAAGAAATATATCACCTAGGAAGCAAAACCTATCAGAATCATGGCTGACTTCTCAACACAAACCTTCAAGTCAAGAAGATCTTGAAGTATTTCAAATACTGAAAGAAACCAACTTCCAACACAGATTTATGTACCCTGAAAATCTAACCTTCAAAATTGATGGAGAAATAAGATACTTCCATAACAAAAACAATGGAAGAACTTCATGACCACCAAACCAACATAGGAAGAGTACTGAAAAATACTCTAGAAGGAGATAAAGATAACTACAATTCAAAGAACAATGGGAGAAGGAAGACACCAAGCAAGGAAAACACTTAAACAGAGAGAAAAAAATAGAAAGCCAACAGAAAAATAACCTGTCAAAGATAAGTCACTATATATCTGTTATATTCATCAATGTAAATGGCCTCAACTCAGAAATAAAAAGAAACAGACTGGCAGACTGGATTAAGCAACAAAATCCAACAATATGCTGTGTGCAAGAAACACATTTAACTCAAAAGGAAATTCACAGACTAAAAGTCAAAAGACTGAAAAAAATACTCCATGTGACAGGAACACAGAAAAAAGTAGAGGTAACTGTTCTGTCTAAAGACAATATAAACATCAAACCAAGAATGATCAAAACAGATAAAGAAGGTCACTATATATTTGTTAGGGGAGTACCTGAAGAGGAAGAGATTGCAATGATATATGCACCAAATATGGGAGCACCAAACTATAAAAAATCTTAATAGTCAATAAAAATCAAATAAGCAATAATACCATTATAATGGAATACCTTAACACTTCACTGTCACAAAGAGACAGATAAACCAATCAAAAAATAAGCAAATGAATAACAGAACTCAATCAAACTTGTGAACAAATAGATCTAGTAGATGTTTACAGACTGTTCCATCCAACAACATCAGAACATGCATTATTCTCAGTTGCACATGAGTCATTCTCTAAAATATACCATATACTACCTTAAGTAAATGCAAAGGAATTGAAATAATCCCATGTATATTATCTGACCATAGTGGAAATTAATGACAAAAACACACAACAACACCATAAACACAAGGAAATTAAATAAAACTTTCTTAAACAACCAGGGGGTCACAGAAAAAATCAACAAAGAGCTTTCTGGTAATCCATGTAAGCCATGCAAGTTCCAGGAAGAGAAAAGTCAGTTCCTCCTGAGAACCAGCCATGCTGGGACTGGGAGGAACTGACCTAGAAGCCAACTAGTCAGGCTTTCTGGTAAGCCATGCAAGCCATGCAGGTTCTGGGAAAAGTCAGAACTACCCAAGAATTGACCATGCTGGGACTTGGAGGAACCAACCAAGAAGCCAAATACCTAGGCTTTCTGGTAAGCCATGAAAGCTGTGCAGACTCCAGGAAGAGAAAAGTCAGATAGCCCTACCAGTGAGCCTACTAGTACACTGGCTGATAATTGAACCCACCCCCACAACACTCCCAACCTCCAACCCATAAGCAACCAGCTGGTTCAGAGGACTGGCTGAGTTGATAGCAACTAAGGTTCAATAAGCAAAGAAATGCTTGTATGGTTTGGTTGATGTTGCAGGCCTTGGGAAAGCAGCCAGAGCATCTGTTGGGAGGATGACAGTATGCAATATAGTAAATATGGGGCATTTCCTTCTATCTGGTCTTTGAAATCCAATATTGTTCTCACTGTTTTGCTTTATTTTGATTATTTTGCTTTACTTGATATTCTGTTTTGATTGGTTTTATTCTGCTTTGTCTTTGGTTTGACTTTGCTATATCTGATTGGAAAGGACAACTATTGTAAAGATAACAAGATAAACTGTGGTAGCTATTGATGTTTTCCTAGTATCCTACCTTGAATTCTGTATCAATTTTGCTACTTTTTCTGACTAGGTTAGTCCTGTTTTATTTTGTTGGATCTTATTATCTTTCAAATAACAAATTAAAAAATAACAAATCTAAAAAGAAATTTTAAAAATCTACAATCAATAGAAAGTGTAACTTACTAGAACCTATGTGACACAATGAAAGCAGTCCTCAGAGGGAAATTTATAGCAGTAAATTTCCACATCAGCAAAATGGAATGAACACACACAAAAAACAACCCTAATGCTACACCTCAAACTTCATGAAAAAGTAGAGTAAGTCAATCCTGAAGAAGGTAGAAAATTATAGAGATCAGAGCAAAAATCAATGCAATTTAAGTTAAGGAAACTATACAAAGAATTAATGAATTGAAGAGTTGGTTCTTTGAAAGAATAAAAACTGATAAGCCCCTAGTCAAACTTATTTAAAAGAGGAAAGAAAACCTCAAATGCATGCAATAAGAAATGAAAAGGATAAAATAACTACAGACACTGTAGAAATAGAGAAGATTATTAATACTTACTTGAAAGCTTTCACTCTTATAGGTTCAATGACATAGAAGAAATAGACACATGCCTAGAAACATATGATTTACCAAAACTGGATCAAGAAGATATAAAACTGATGAATAATTTGATTTTGGTATATGAAATTGAAAATATAATTAAGAACTTTACTAACAGAGAAAAGCCCAGGTCCTGATGCATTCACTGCTGAATTCTTCAAGAAATTTAGTGAAGACTTAATCCCAATATTTCTCAGACTTTTCAATGAGACTTAAAGGCAAGTATCCCTATCACATTTCTGGAAGTAAGTACTATGCTAATACCAAAACCAGAGAAAGACACAACCAAGAAGGAGAATTACAGGCCAATCTCCATAATGAACATAGATGAAAAATTATCAATAAAATACTGGGAAACAGAATGCAGCAAATCACCAGGAAGATTATGTACCGTGATCAAGTGGGATTCAAACCACTACAGCAGAGGTGGGTTAACATAAGCAAATCAATACATGCAATACACCATATCAACAAAGCCAAAGACAAAAATCATGTGATCACCTAAATAGATGCAGAAAAACCTTCTGAGAAAATCCAACACTCATTCCTGATTTTAAAAAAACTATAGAAAATAATAGTGCATTCTCTTTACCTCAATCTGATAAAATCCTTCTATAATAAGCTAACAGCCAACATCTTACCAAATGGACAAAAACTGAAAGTTTTCAAATTAAAATTAGGAACAAGACAAAAGTGTCCATTATCACCGCTCCTATACAATATAGTTCTGGAAACAATAGCCAGATCATTTAGACAAGAGAAAGAAATAAGGTTAGGAAAGGAAGAAGTTAAATTATCATTATTTGCAGATGACATGATACTGTACCTTGAAGATCCTCAAAACTCCATTGAAAGAATTCTAGATTTAATAAACAAATTCAGTAATGCACCTGGATACAAAGTCAACACAAAAATAATTAACATTCCTGCACACAAACAACAAAATCACTCATGGAGGAGTAAGGGAAACTATGCTTTTAACAATATCATCCAAAAAAGTGAAATACTAGGAATCAATCTAACAAAGGAATTAAAACATCTACATATTGAAAATTACATTACTCAGAGAAAAGAAACTGAAGAGGATTTCAGAAAATAGAAAGATATTCCTTGATCATGGATAGGAAGAACACACTTTGTGAAAATGGTCATTCTCTCAAAATTGTTATACATATTTAATGCAATTCCAATCAAAATAGCATTAGCATACCTCACAGATCTAGAAAAATCATTCCCAGGCTAGGGATTTAGCTCAGCGGCTTAAGCGCCTGCCTGGCAAGTGCAAGGTCGTGAGTTCAATCCCCAGTACCAAAAAAAAAAAAAAAAAATCATTCCCAAAATTCATCTGGAATCAGAAGAGCCCTAAAATAACAAAGGCATATCAGAATTACAGATCCAAAATTATTCTATAAACCTGTGATAAAATTAGCATGGTGCTGAAGTAAAAACAAACCTGAATATTAATGGAATACACTAGAAGATACAGCCACAATTACAAGCACATTTACCCACCTCACCTTAGACAAATGGGCCAAACATGTTCACTGGAAGAAAGATAGACTCTTTAATAAGTGGTGCTGGGAAAACTGGGTTTCCATATGCTCAAAACTAAAACTAGATCCATGACTATCACCATGCATTAAACTAAAGTCAAAGTGGATCTAAATTAAAGTCAAAATGGGTTAACTATCTAAATATTAAAACAGAAACACTAAATCTGCTGAAAGACAAAGTCAGTAGAAATCTTGAAGACAAGGGTAGGAAGAGAATTCATGAGCAAAAATCAAACTGCATCAGAATCACTTGTCTTATTAAAAGTTTTTTGCATGTTGAAAAAATCTCCAACAGAAGAAGTAATCCCACGAATTGCAGAAATATCCTAACCAACTCTTCCTCAGAGAAAGGACATCCATCTAGAACATATAAAGAATATTTTAAAAAAATCAAACCCCATATTTCAAAGACCCAATCCAAAAATGGGCATCTGATATGAATACACACTTCTCAGATGAAGAAATACAAATGGCAAATAAATACATGACAAAGTGTACAGCACCACTGGTCATTACGGAAATTCAAATTAAAATAACACTGAGATTCCATCTCATTCCAGAAAGAATGGTCAGAATCAAGAAATCCACCAATAACATGTGCTGGAGAGTCTGTGGGGGAAAAGGAATTCTTTTGCATGGTTTGTGGCAGTGTAGAATGGTGCATATATTGTGGAAATCAAGCTGGAGGTTCCTCAAAATTCTGGGATTGAAGTCCTATTTGAGCCATCTATTCCACTTCTGGACATTTTACCAGAAGAATTGAAAACAACATACCACAGTGATGTGTGTGCACCCATTTCTATACCAGCAAAATTTTTAATAGCCAAATCTTGAAAATAACTCGTGTCCATCAAGTGAGGAATGGATAAAAAATATATGGTATTTTTATATGTGGAATACTACTGAGCTTTAAAGAAGGATTGCATCAGGGCTTTTATAGGTAAATACATGCAACCTGATGCCATACTCATAAGTGAAATAAATCAAACTCACATCAATAAGTACAATATCACCTCACTAGTGTAAGAAACTGAAAGAGCAAATAAGATACAAAGTGTACAGTAAATATTCTGTAAGGATAAGAAACAGCTCAAAGGGCAAGAGTAATGGAATAGGAGAAAGAAGAAAAGAAAGAAGGGAAAAGGAAAAAGATATATATGCATCAGATAGCTAAGATGACTACACTCTAATTCAATTAGTTCTTGAAAAAGAACAGTTAGTACTCATATGATGAGATTAATTTTTATGTCTACATATGGTAATCATAAGCAACTCTTGAAGATAACAATATGCAATGTAACAATCATTGTTAAATTGCTATCATCTTGTTTTGACAGCCTATATTATCATTGATTTGGGTTTGTTGTTGTTTTTGTTGCTTTTTATTTTTCTTTTCTATTTTTTCTATTGTAAAAAAAAGAAGAAAATATTATTATCTAAAGTTCACAGAACACTAACACTTTATTTGCCCTATGAACATAGATCAGTGTTTATCATGTTTTATCAGTGTTTATCATGCAAGATTTTATTTTTGCATCAACCATATCATATGTAACTTCTATTAATAATCAAAATGTACTGTATTATTTTTATTTTAAAGAGAATAAAACCAAAGAGGACAGAACAAACCAGATCAGAACAGAACAACGTAAGCAACACAGCACTTTACAACAAGACAACCGGATATTAACAGTAGCTACCATAATGTCTCCTTCTTTGTAATAGTTCAGCATGGCTTCACATACAATAATATCAAACATCAAAATAGTATAAAAGGGAATGAAAGAGAATGAAAGAATTACAGGGCATTCTGAACCAAATAACAGAAAAGAACAATGACTACTATAATATCTCATTTTCCATTAAAAAATTGTTTATACTATCACATATATTAAAATCCAATAAGACATAACATGATAGAACCAATGGTAATAGAAAAACAAAAGCATGGTAGGACTTCAAAGCAAGATAATATTAAATCAGGAATGGTTGTCATAATGTTTTGTTTTCTTCAAAGTGGCTGTTCATACAATCATACATAATAAAATCAAACAGAAAAATAAAACCATTATAACTGATAAATGAAAAGATTATAAGAGTTCAAATCAATGTAATGGAGAATCATGATTATCCTACAATCTTATATACTCTTACAATTTCTCACACTAAGAAGACTATACAGTATTTATATATGTGAGTTTCGTTTATTTCACTTATGAGTATGGTCTCAAGTTGCATCCATTTGTTCATAAATATCTCAGTGTGATCATTCTTTATAGCTGAGTAGTATCCCATTGTATAAAAATACCACAACTTTATTATCTATTCCTCAGTTGATGGGCACTTAGGTTGTTTCCAAGATCTAACTATTACAAATTGTGCTGCTATAAACATGGATGTACATCTATCACTGTGGTATGATGTTTTCAGTTCTTCTGGGAATATACCTAGAAGTGGAATAGCTGAGTCAAATGTGACTTCCAATCCCAGATTTTTGAGGAATCTCCAGACTGACCTCCACAGTGGTTGCATCAGTCTACACTCCCAACAGTGCAGAAGTGTTCCTTTTTCCCCACAGCCTCTCCAGCATTTGTTGTTGGTAGTTTTCTTGATCCTGGCCATTCTTTTTGGAGTGAGATGGAATCTCAGTGTGGTTTTAATTTGCATTTCCCTAATGACTAATGATGATGAACATTTTTTAATGTATTTATTTGCCATTAGTATTCCTTCATCTGAGAACTGTGTATTCATCTTGGATTCCCATTTCTGGATTGGGTCTTTGAATTTCAAGGTTTTGATTTTTTAAATTCTTTATAAGTTCTAGACAGAAGTCCTTGGTCTGAGGGACAGCTCAGTAACATTTTTTCCCAGTTTGTGGGTTTTCTTTTCACTATGCTGGAGATTTCTTTGGACATGCAGAAACATTAATAAGACATAATCCAAGTTATTGATTCTGGGAAGTATTTCTCTTGTGGTTTGATTCTTATTCATGAATTATCTACCTGCCCCTATGTCTTTAAGATTTTTACCTACATTGTCTTCCAACAGATTTAATGTTTCTATTTTAATATTTAGATCTTTGATCCATTTAGATTTTAGTTTAGTACATGGTGATAGGCATGGGCCTAGTTTTAGTTTTCAGCATATGGACAGCCAATTTTTCCAGCACCATTTATTAAAGAGACTATTGTTCTTCCAGTGAACAGCTTTGGCCCCTTTATCAAAGATACCGTGGTTGAGTGTGTTTGTGTTTGTGGTTGTGCTTGTATCTTCCAGTCTAATACATTGATCTTCAGATCTGTTTTTATTCCAGTACCATGTGGACTTTATTACAGTAGCTTTGTAGTATAAATTCAGGTCAGATATTGTGATGCCTCCATCCTTGCCTTTGCTGTTTAGAATTGTCTTTGCTTTTCTAGGTCTCTTCTGGTTCCAGATGAATTTTAGGACTGATTTCTCTAGACCTATGAGGTATTCTAATGGTATTTCCATTGGGATTGCATTGAATCTAAATAACAATTTTGGGAGAATGGCCAGTTTCACAATATTTATTCTTAGTATCTATGAACAAGGGATGTCTTTTCAATTTCTGAGGTCCCTTTCAATTTCATTTTCAGGATATTATAATTTTCCCTGAATGCATAAAATGTACTGTATTAACATTAGTTACTTTTACCCTACTTCAATCTTAAGGAGCAATACTCTTATACTCTATTTTATTCTCTTCAGTAACACACCTGTGCACACTTGCATAGCACACTTATGTATCAATGCTTCTCAAATTTTAATGCACTGTGAATCTCCTGCTGGTTTTGCTAAACCACAAACTATAGTTCAGTACACCTGGAATCACTAACAGACTCTATACTTCTGACAAGATCCAGGATAGTGACTCTGCTTGTTGTCCCACTGAGTAGCACTGGCCTACATTCTGAATAGCACACTGAATAACAAGGGCCTACATTATGCTCAACCCTGGTTTTATTCTAACATCCCTCTGTAGTTGGATAATAAGAGGGGTAAGAAGCAACATTGTGCTTCTTCATGGAGATTCAGGGAATAAAAACTGTAGAACTACAAATGAGTAGAGTTTCTTGACCAAGTGATATTTTTAACAAGAGCAGCATCAAGTATCTCAACTACAACACAGGCATTAGAAATAGAGACAATTTTTAAAAACACTACAAATTTGGTATAAATTCAACACAAATTTTTATGGAGTACCTGTCACATATAAGCAAAACATTTCACCAAGAATAGACATTTTTTAAAAAGGCACCCTAATAGAAGAACAACTATTTTGAAGCTAACGAGATATACAATGGTGCCTATTATTGTTGTCCTGGTGGCCTTCTGTGATGTTCTGTGCCAATTTCACTATACTGTCTCAATTGGTTTTATTCCATCCTATTTTGTTATATATTAGTACCTCAAAGTTATTGAAAATTAAGTAAAAATAAAACAATAGAACATGAGAAAACAAGGTAACAAAATACCTCCAAAAATTCCCAACTCCATCAAAGCTGATCCATGTGATATGGATGAGGAGAAACTCAAAAACAAAACAACAGAATTATATAAGGTGATTAAAAAGGAAATAACAACAACAAAACAGATCAATAAGGTACTGAGCAAGCTGAAACATGATATAACTAAACAGATAATTTACTTAAAAAGCAAAAGGAGGAAAAGAAAATGTGCTAAAGGATATAACAGCATGTATGTTTAAGTGTGTGGGATTGATAACTGTATTACCAAGTTTTTGTTGGATTATTGAACAGAACTGTTTACAGCCTCACTGTTTGTTCACTTTGTATGCCTTTATTTTGTAACATGAACAACTATTTCTAAGAAGACAATACGTAATTTATAAAGTAGTGGTTTCTTAATGTTTTTTTTAATTCTGTATTATTTCTACTCTTTTTTTGTTTTGCTCTTTAAATAAAATTTTTTTAAAAGGCATGTAATTTGCTCTTAAGGTTCTGGAGAATTGAAAGAGGTAAGGGTCCTACCAAACTGCCAAGGAAACTAGAGAGGCACAAAGTTAGAAAGTATGATTGAAATTGGGGGACCTCAGACAAAGGAGATACTGCTTCCCAGTTAGATTAATTTTTCATCTCTATATCTAGTAATCATAAGCAACTCTTTTGAAGATAACAATATGCAACATAACAACTATTGTTAAATTTCTACCATCTTGTTTTGATATTATTGTTTTGGGTTTGTTGTTGTGTTTTTGTCTCTTTTGCTTTTTACTTTTCTATTTTTTCTGTTCTAAACATAAAAGAAGAAAAAACATTATGAAATAAAGCTCACAGAACACTAACACTGTATTTCCCCTATGAACATAGCTCAGTGTTCATTATTTGAGTTTTTTTTATTTTTGTATCAACCATGTCACATATAACTTCCATTAATAATCAAAATGCACTGCATCGATGTTAGTTACTTTTACCCTACTTTAGTTCTAAGGAACAATATACTCTTATTCTCTTTTAAATTCTCTTCAGTAACACACCACTACACACACGTACAGCACACTGATGTATCAGTACTTCTCAAATTTTAATGCACTGTTAATCTCCTACTGGTTTTGCTAAAACACAAACTATAATTCAGTACACCTGGAATCACTCACAGATTCTATACCTCTGACAAGCCCCAGAGTAGTGACTCTGCTTCTTGTCCAAGAAACACACTGAAGAGCAAGGGTCTACATTCTGCCCAACTCTGATTTTATTCTAACATCCCTCTGTAGCTGGATAATAAGAGGGGTAGGAAGCAACATTGTGCTTCTTCACAGACAGTCAGGGAATAAAAACTATAGAACTACATACGTGTAGTCTCTTGGCCAAGAGAAGATTTTTAACAAGATCAGCATCAAGTATCTCAACTACAACAAAGGCATTAGGAACAGAGAGAATTTTTAAAAACACTACATGTTTGGCATAATTTCAATACAAATTTTTATGGAGAACATGTCACATATAAGCAAAACATCTCACCAAGAAGAGATTTTTTTAAAAGGCATGAAATTTCTCTTATGGTTCTGGAGAATTGAAAGGGGTAAGGGTCATACCAAACTGCCAAGTAAAGTAGAGAGTGAGGCACACAGTTAGAAAGTATGGTTGAAATGTTCGGGACTTCAGACAAAGGAGATATTGCATCCCAGTGCGGATCACAGAAGGCTCTCTAAAGGAACCGGCATCAGAAATATTTCTGATGACCCATTAATATCTCTGTATTCCTCATGCCTAACTATATATACTTCAGTGTTTACATAGAGTCTATTCATGAATATTTTTATTTTTCTCTGTCTTCAACCCTGACACGACTGTGTTAAAAGAAATAAATATATCATCAGTATTTGAGGAGCAAGGCAAAGAATGAGATGATGGAAGGAAAACAAGGGATAATCCAGACACCATGAGGCTAAGTATGGGTAGAAACCTTTGATCTCAGATGAGCTAGATTATGTGTTATTCAGGGTTTGGTCGGTTTTGTTTTGTTTTGTTTTGTTTTGTTTTGTTTTTTCCAGGACTGAAAATGTAACCTTGAACCCAGGTCTTTAAACTAAACTGCATTTCCAAACCTTTGTCTACCATTTCTTTTTTGTTTCAAACAATCTCTTGTTAAATTGAGCAGTTATTCAGGTTGATCTTGAACTTCTGTTTCTACTGCCTCAGCCTCTGAAAGAACTAGGATTACAGGGATGTGCCACCATGCCTGGCTCCAAATTCTATAGATTCTCTCTTCTCCCAAATTGTTTATTTCACTGTATACAAAATTTTTGTTATGATAGTATTCCCATATGCATGGCTTAGTTTTTGTTACATATGTTTTGTGTTTCTTCCAGATAATCTTTTCTGATACAAATGTCTTCAAGAATTTCCCCTTGCCATGTCATCTAGCATTTATGTACCTTCAGGTCTTAAAGTATTTGCTCCATTTTAACTGATTTTTGCATGGGGTGGGAGATGAGTCTAGTTTCAATCTTTTACATGTGTATTTTCAGTTTACCTAGGATTATTTGATGAGAAACACTTTCCTTTCTCAAAAATATGTTTTGGCAACCTTATTGAGTTAGCTGTAGATGCAGTTTTATTTTTACACAATTACTTCTCTTCCCTAGTGTAATGTTCATGTTTTAATCTGCTAACTGACAAATTTCCGTATGTTTTCACACTACCATTCATAAACATTTTGGACTGGTTTTTATCCACTTGGTTTGAATATTATAATGCAAAAGATGTGCTAAAGTATTCCATCTTGTTTTATATTTAAAGGCAGTGCTAAACAGATAAGAACTAATTAAGAGAGGAGAGTAATTTATTTGAAATTAAGATGATTGTAGGAGTATTTTCTCCAATGATCAAAAGATTTTCATCTCATGTCAGGTCCTACAATTCCAAAGACTTCATTTCAAAATATGTTGAACAAAATATCAGAATTCTAAGGAAAAGATAGAAACCACAAAAAAATTTGAGAAACAATTTATTTCTATTTTTTATTAGAGTAAACATAATATTGTTTTCCACAATGCTTTGTCAATTCTTTTTATTGGTGAGGCCTGGGTCTTCCTCCTCTCCTTTCCAGAACCTGATTGAAAATTAAAGATATGTCCTGTTGTGCTGTAAGTTCCAGTGTTGTAAACATTAATTTCTCTCCAGTCAAACCAACACTGTCAACATGAGTCACCAAGGAGAGCACCAACATGAAGCCAAAGGAGAACCAAGTAAAGTATAAGACTACAGAGAAATAATCTTGGCAATTTAAAAATGTTTTATATTTTCAGTTTCTATAAAAGCAGAAGTAGATTTTAGACTGTCTCTACTCACTTAGTCAAGGTCAGCTTGGACTTATGAGAGCATGTCTGTGTTGCAAGCAAAGCAGAAGGAATGGTGATACTTGCTATTTGATACATCTCAAGTAGCCAGGAACTTGAGCTTGGCACAGCTACTCAAAGGGGTTAATTTCTGACACAGGAAGAGAAGGAGGATTGTAGTATTTTCAGAAGTATGGAGAGGTAAGGCAGAGAAAAATCATAGAAAAACAGGAGAAGGCTTAAGGGGTAACAACATGTTCTTTTTCTTTATTTTGTTAAACCAACATCTTCAAATAATTTTGAACTGAAGAAAGGATTTTGTTTCAAATCTTAGATATAGGACTAAGGAAAATAAAGATCGGGAAGCATGCACTTTTCTGAACATTTTGAAAAGACAAATATTTAGATTAACCCAAAACAGTGAGAGGAAGAGACAGACAGACAGACAACAGGCATGTGGAAGCTTTGTTGATATTCATTCAAATGACAGAAAATCATTCAAATCATCTCGGGGTCTACATGAACACAAGTGAATCCTAGAATCAAACATAACAAATACCACAATTTACAACCCTAGCAAAATTAATATACAATAAAAATTTCATCCAAAAAATGGCACTTGTTGTTTTTATGTGGTCTTCACTTCACATATGAAAAAAACAACTCTCAATAAGAAATGTTTGTACATTCATATCCATAGCAGCATTAGTCACAGCAGACTAAAGTCAAAAATACACAAATGTCCATAATGGATAAGTACATATACAAAAGATGTTGCAATTGTGGGCAATGGAACATTATTCAGTCTAAAAATGTGGAAATTCTGACATAATCTTCAGCATAAATGAGCCTGGAGGACACACTACTAAATGAAAGGGACCAGCCCAATAAAAGAAGACAAATATTGACTGACTCTACTTACATTAGGCATCTTGAATAGTGAGGGTGACAGAGATACAAAGCAGAACAACCACTAAAACAGCATGGGAAAGGAAAGCAATGTAGAATCATTTAACTGAAAGTGAGTTTCTTTTGCAAGATAAAAGGGTTTCTGGAGTTGGAGAATGGTAAAATTGCCAAAATATATGCATGCAAAGATGAAAAAAATGTTATATTTTATATGTATTTTATCAAAATTTTATGAATTACCTTTACACAAAAGATTAAAGATAAGAATAAAGGATTTTTTAATGATGAAAGCAATTAGGTTGTTTGACTGATTAAAAAAAGGGTGGTAAGATGGGAAGAATAAAAATTTTTTAAAATAAAAATTAAAAAGAAACAGACTGGCAGAATGTGTCAAGAAACAACATCCAACCATATGCTGTCTACAAGAAACCAATCTAACCCAAAAGGACACTCATAGACTGAAAGTCAAAGGATGGAAAACAATACTTCATGCAACAGGAAACCAAAAAAAAGCAGGAGTAGCCATCCTATTTGCAGACAATGTGAATTTCAAACCAAGACTGATCCAAAGAGATAAAGAAGGTCACTACATACTAGTTAGGGGAAAACTTCAAGAGGAAGAGATAACAATCTTATACATGCACCAAATTCCAGAGCACCCAGCTATATAAAGCAAATACTAACAGAAATGAAAAATCAAGTAACAATTATAACAGGAGATTTTAACATGCCATTGACACAGAGGGACAGATCAACTAGACAGAAAATCAGCAAAGAAATAACAGAACTCAATCACACCTGTGAACAAATGGACTTGATAGACCTATATAGAGTTTTCCATCCAACAATATCAGAATATACCTTCTTACCAGCAGTACATGGGACATTTTCTAAAATAGACCATATACTAGCCCACAGAACATATCTTAGTAAATGCAAAAGAATTGAAATTATCCCATTCATGTTATCGGATCATAGTAATGTGAAACTAGAAATTAATGATAAAAGAAATTGCAAACAACCTACAAACACATGGAAAAGGAATGATACAATCTTGAGCAATCAGTGGGTCACAGATGAAATTAAAGAAGAAATTAAACAATATCTACAAGTAAATGAAAATACAAACCCAACTTACCAGATTTTGTGGGATCCAATGAAAGCAGTCCTCAGAGGAAAATTTAATGCATTGAGTTCCCACATCAGGAAGACAGAACAAACACAAATAAACAACCTGATGCTACAACTTAAACATCTAGAAAAAGAAGAGCAAGACACACCCAAAGCCAAAAAAATGGAGCAAATTATAAAGATCAGAGCATAAATTAATGCAATAGAGACTAAGAAATCAGTACAAAGGATCAATGAATCAAAGAGTTGGTTCTTTGAAAGAATAAATAAAATTGGTAAGACCCTGGCCAACCTTACTAAAAAAAGGAAAGAAAAAATTCAAATTCACACAATAAGGAATGAAAAAGGTGAAATTACTACAGACTCAGTGAAAATACAAAAGATCATCAACACCCATTTTGAAAATCTCTACTCTCATAGGTTCGACAACACTGAAGAAATAGACAGATTCCTAGATACATATGATCTACCAAAGCCGCATCAGGTAGATGCAAAACTGCTGAGAAACTCAATTTCTATAAATAAAATTGAATATGTAATTAAGACCTTGCCAACAAAGAAGAGCCCAGGCCCAGATGGATTCACTGCAGAATTCTACAAGAAATACAAAGAAGACTTAATGCTGACACTCCTCAAACTCTTCAATGTAATTGAAAGGGAAGCAATTCTTCCTAAGTCTTTCCTGGAAGCAAATATTACTCTAGTACCAAAACCTGTAAAAGACACAACTAAAAAAGAGAACTATAGGCCAATCTCCCTAATGAACATAGATGCAAAAATTCTCAATAGAATATTGGCAAACAGGATGCAGCAAATCATCAAGAAAATTATTCACACTGACCAAGTGGGATACATCCCAGGAATACAGGGATGGTTCAACATATGCAAAACAATAAATGTAATCCACCATATCAATAGAGCCAAAAGGAAGAACCACATGATCATCTCTATAGATGCAGGAAAAGCTTTTGATAAGGTCCAACACTCATTCATGATAAGAACCTTACAGAGAATTGGAATAGAGGGTCTTTTATCTCAATATAGTAAAGGCCATCTATGACAAACCAACAGCCAGCATCATATTAAATGGTCAAAAACTGAAAGACTTTACCTTAAAATCAGGCACAAGACAAGGATGTCCATTAACACCACTGCTATTCAACATAGCACTGGAAATACTAGCAAGAGCAATAAGACAGGAAAGAGAAATAAAAGGAGTAAAGATAGAAAAAGAGGAAATCAAATTATCATTATTTGCAGATGACATGATACTTTACATAGAAGTCCTCAAAAACTCTACTGAAAGACTCCCAGATATAATCAATAAATTCAGCAAGGTAACTGGATACAATGTCAATACTCAAAAATCAATAGAATTTCTATAACGAACAACAAATGTACTGAGAAAGAAATAAGAAAAGCTACACCCTTTACACTGACATCCAAAAAAATGAAATACTTAGGAATTAATCTCATGAAAGAAGTAAAAAGAGCTATACAGTGAAAATTATAATACCCTGAAAAAGGAAATCGAAGAGGACCTCAGAAAATGGAAAGACATCCCCTGTTCATGGATAGGAAGAACAAACATTGGGAAAATGGCCTTTCTCCCAAAATTACTATACAGATTCAATGCAAGCCCAATCAAAATAACACTATCATACCTCATAGATCTAGAGAAATCACACTTAAAATTCATCTGGAACCAGAAGAGACCTAGAATAGCAAAGGCAATTCTAAGCAACAAAGGCATGGCAGGAGGCATCACAATCCCTGACTTGAAATTATACTACAAAGCTACAGTAATAAAGTCAGTATGGTACTGGAATAAAAACAGACTGGAGGGTCAGTGGAATAGATTGGAAGATACAACCACAATCACAAACTTACTCAACCACCTTATTTTTGATAAAGAGGCCAAACATGCTTGTTGAAAGAATGACAGTCTGTTTAACAAATGGTGCTGGAAAAATTGGCTATCCATATGCAGAAGATTAAACTAGACCCATGTCTATCATCATACACTAAACTAAAATCTAAATGGATCAAAGATCCAAATATTAAAACAGAAACACTAAAACTGCTGGAAGACAAAGTAGGTAAAAATTTCAAAGATATATGGGTAGGAAGAGAATTTATGAACAAAAACCAAACTACATGGGAAATACTTCCCAGAATCAATAATTGGGGCCACATATTATTAAAGAGTTTCTGCATGTCAAAAGAGGTTTCCAGCAGAGTGAAAAGAAAACCCACAAATTGGGAAAAAATCTTCATGGACAGTTCCTCAGACAAAGGACTTCTGTATAGAACTTATAAAGAATTTTAAAAAATCAGACCCTCGAAATTCAAAGACCCAATCCAAAAATGGGCATCTGAAATGAATACACAGTTCTCAGATGAAGAAATACAAATGGCAAATAAATACATGAAGAAATGTTCATCATCATTAGTCATGAGAGAAATGCAAATTAAAACCACACTGAGATTCCATCTCACTCCAGAAAGTTTGGCCAAGATAGAAAACACTACCAACAACAAGTGTTGGACAGGCCTCTTCTACACTGTTCATAGGAGTGTAGACTTGTGCAACCACTGTGCAGGTCAGTCTAGAGATTCCTGAAAAAGCTGGGTTTGGAAGTCCCTTTTGATCCAGCTATTTCACTTATGGGCATATTCCCAGAAGAACTGAAAACATACCACTGTGATATATGTGCACCCATGTTTATAGCAGCACAAGTTGTAATAGCCAGATCCTGGAAACAACCCAAGTGCCCATCAACTGAGGAATGGATAAAAAAGTTGTGGCATTTTTATACAATGGAATACTACTCAGCTATAAAGGATGATCACATTGAGATATTTATAAATAAATGGACACGACTTGAGACCATTCTCTTAAGCGAAATAAACCAAACTCACAAGTTTAAATACCATATAGTCTCCCTAGTATAAGAGCTGATAATAGTATATAAGATTTTATGGTAAGCATGAGTCCCCAACTCATAGCTTTAAAGCCTTTCAATGTTTTAATTCATCAGTTGGAATGGTTTTATTCTGCTTTGTTTGACTATATCATGCGTGATGAGATGAACAGCTGTTTTGAAGAGAACAAAACATTATGACAGCTATTGCTGATTTAATATCGTCCTTCTTAGAAATCCTACCATGCTTCTATTCTTCTACTACCATGGATTCTACTTATCACATTGTGTCTTATTGGGATTTGAATATGTGTGATAGTTTAAACAAAATTTTTCTATTGGAAATTAGATATTATAGTACCACTGATCATTCTCTCTTATTCGGTTCAGAAAGCCCTGTAATTCTTTCACTCTTTGAATGGTTTTATACTATTTTTGTTATGTTTGATATTATTGTATTTGAAACTATTCTCAACTATAGCAGTGTAAGAGATACTGTGATAGCTACTATTGATGTCCAGTTGTCTTAATATAAAGTGCTGTGTTGCCTATGTTGTCCTGTTCTGATCTGCTCTGTACTGTCCTCTTTTGTTTCAGTCTATTTAAAATAAAATTGAAAAAAAATAAAAATAAAATAAAAATTACCAGAATGCTAAAAACCATAATGCAAAGAACACCAAAAACATCAAGCAGGGCAGTATTAACATTGAACTGATTTAGCGAATGGACATAGAATATCCTGCCAATTGGGAAAGAGGACATATATGTTACTTTATATCTTGCACATCAAATCTTGGCCTTCACTTCCCTAGCTAAATCTCTCTCTCTCTCTCTCTCTCTCTCTCTCTCTCTCTCTCTCTCTCTCTCTCTCTCTCTCTTCCTCCCTCTTTTTCTCTCTCTCTCCCTTCCTCCCTCTTTCTCTATCCCTCTCTCTCTATTCCTCTCTCTCTGTCTCTGTCACTTTGTCTGTCTATCTCACATGCTCTTTCACTCTCTCACCTCCTACTCTACCGCCTACCATGTATTTCACATTGCCAGTCCTATCCCATCTTTTTTCATCCCAGTAGAGGATTATGTTGAAAGGTTATTGCCCTATTATATATTACTGTACAGTTATGGCAGTGGTCTAACATGACAGAAGGCCAAAGCATGAATGTTTACTACTTCCTGCTTCTTCATCCACCCTAATTGCAATTCCCCTTCTTGTTTTCAAACATAGAGAATTCCAATCACTTTCTCACACATCATCAATAACCACCCCATGCGCCACTTCAATCAGAGATCATATAACCCTCTGCCCCTCTCTATCTGATTGAAGAGACATCCCAGCTGCCTCTACTGTTTTCCACATCCTCAACTCAATAAACCTGTTCATTTTGTACTTTTGCTTCTCTATTGCACCAGAATACTATAAAAATATTGTGCCTTGATACTGGATAGCAAAGTACTAGCTCCTAGGAGTCACTTCCAGTTCAAGCACCCTGACTATGAACCACATTTTTTTCCTTTGGGACTATTTACTTGACACTGCTAACCTGCATGCAACCTCGGACCTCCTCACTCATCACAGTGAGCTGCCATCTGGGGTTTTCTGTTTCTGTTCCTAAATTTTGCAAGCTTGTGTCATAAAACTTATCCTTTGCTGTCCCTGGACAGAGATAGCAGTTTTCATGCACCTTAGGCTGTGCAGCTGAGGGAAAACTGTTACCCTTTTATTCTTGGGACCCTGCCCCACACTCTTTGGTGAAGGTCAGTGAGAACAGTTGTTGGGACTTTCTATGTCACACTTTCAAAACAGGTGATGTATTCTTTTGATAGGTGAGATCGAGGACAACTTCCATGTACCTTGGGGGAGAGCTAAAGTTCTTATGTCCTGAAGTGAAGTTGTTCTCTCAGCTTACTTACAATTTGGTCATGGAGACCATTTCCTGTCCCCCCAAAAAATACACCTCTGGAGTGCCTGGTTCATAACCTTGGTGTTCTTGGCCTCAAGAAGTTTATAAAAACCCAAAAAGCTGATCTTTTATTTACACTTTTGTCATAATAGTGGAAAGTTGGCAGAAAACCCTCACTTTTAGAACTTTTTCACTTTGAGGAATGTGTTCTTCTCTCACTCTTATATGATGGGCCCAAATATTTCTGGCTCACTCTGCCCCACCAGGAACTCTCCCTCCCTCCCCACCATACCTCTTAGATAATGTGTCTCCTGTCTTTATGGCTGCTTCCCTATATCTCCAAGACCAAATCCCACAGCTTTCTCGGCCAGAGGTTTCTGTGCCCCCTGTGCTGTCCCCTCCCCCTTCCTCACACCCAATGACCTCTAATCTTTCCCTTAATTTCTCTCCCCAGTCTCAGATTTCCCAATCACCTCCACCTGAGTCATCTATTCCATCACATAGCTCTTCTTCCGTCACATAGCACATAGCTCCTGCATCACCATTTTCCCTGCCAGCTCACCATACTTCATCTTGTGTGTTCCAGCCACCTAGAAAGCCACATGGTATTTGATCACCATCTTGCAATCCCATACCAGATGGTCTTCAGCAGCCATCTTGCTGAAGCTCACATGGAGGATAGCTGCCATCTTGTGGTCCTCTCCATGTGAGAGTATTCCACCATCTTGCAACAGGTCACAGAGTAAATGGCCACACACCATCTTGTGGACCCTTATCATGGGACAAGCAGCAGCCATCTAGTTGTTGGTATCATGGTAATCAGTTGCCATCTTGTGCTTCCCTGTCACATGGTGGTCGATCACCTGATAATTGCCCAAAAATGCCTGCTTGGACAGTTGGCTGTTCAGTGGCCATCTACACTTCCAACTCCACAGCGTTATCAGGCTCAGCCTCTGTTCCCACTTCAGAAACAGGCTCATCCTAAGGGACTAGTTCATATTCATGTTTGTTTTTCCCCTCACTGACCTATCTCAGAGTAATCATAAATTAAGTTCCTTTTCTGCTATTATTATTTCAAGAGATCTTAATTAATCTACAAAAGGGTTGACACTAGTTTATTTATTATAGTTCAAATTGGCCAAATATATTTGAGTGCACTCTGATTTTGTAAGGTGTTTGTCAGTTTATATATTTGTAGTCTGTTTGTCCTATTTATGGTATACAGATCATCTGTACATGTTTGTCCATTTGTGTGCTCTCCACCTCCATGCTTATTTTTCAGATTCTTCCTCACCATGGCCCTGATGGCATGACACATTTTGATTAAAGGCACTTTTCCTTCTACCTTTCCTAGGTCCTTTAATTATGATAGTGATATGTCACCTCATAGCACTTTGTCTTGTTTTTATTTCTCCAATGTAGGATGTCAATGTTCACCAATGATTAATTCCTTATCCTGGATAAAACTCCTGGTACAAGCTTTAACATGGGCATCAATGGTCGTCCCATCAACCCAACATGATGCCCTTGTCTAGCATAAAATAGTAAGAGACAGTCTTCACTCTATTCCTAACAATGCAAAGATGGGAATGAAAGGTTCTTGCCACTCAAAAAGAGCACAGGAAACAGGCACACTTGATTCAGAAGGGGACTGGTAAAGCAAATGGAGGTAAGATGGTACAGGACAGGCATAGGCTGAAGAAAATGCAATGGAGCTGCAAACAAAGCATTCCATAGGGAATCAAAATGTCTTTCAAAGAGGAGACCATAGGGGGAAGAACATTGAAAGGATGGATGAAATAAGGAAGCCCCACTTGAGGTCACTGAAGCCCAGAGTAAGCACATAAATAAGTTTAACAAGACCCAAACTGCCTGCAGAAGTCAAAAAGTGTCCTCTTCCTTTATTAGAGAAAAGTGCAGGGCAGTAAGAGTTGGGAATATGTTTGTGGAGTGCATGTCCAGGTGGGAGACTGTTCTAGTCAAATGTGTGCATGCAGTTAGGTGAAGTAGGGAAGAGGCAATAAGATCAGAGGGAGCATTGCCTGCCTGAACCAAGAGTCAAAGAGAGCCACAGTCACTGCAAATGATCCCTGTGTCTGGGAACTCCACTCACATTCTATCTAGAATTCACTTGAAAGTTCTTCCACTTCTAAGATGAATCCAAAGAAGTAGACGCAGAATATCTCTGCCAGCCCAGATATCTCTTCATTACTAAGATTTCCCTCAGACCAGGGCTTCAGGAATATGGAAGTTCTGGATTCACTGTGCCACCTATGAAGTTGTAAGTCACATAACCAGCCTGAACCTTGATTTGGTGCCCAGGTGCTCTTGATGACTGATATGATTCTGTTAACATAGAAAGTGGTTGGATCCTGGATGTCTAAGGAGAAAAGAAGGATAAGATTGTAACCCTTGTTTATAATACCATGATTCATAATTATTAAATCTGGGAAGCAACCTTTCATCCATCAAGAGGCAAATGGACAAAAAATGTATTTAACACCATGGGATAAGAATCTCCCATTAAGAAGCATGAACAAGTCACTTGTAAGAAAATTAAAATGTCTTGAGATTATAATATTGAAGTGAAATAAATCAGACAGAGAAACTTAAATAGTGCGTGGTTTCTCTTATATAACAAGGCACAGTTATAGATTAAAAATAAGATATAATAGGAAAGGGGGAGGTAGATCTTTCTCAAATGGAGATGGGATCAAAAGATGGAAGGAGCTTGAAGCAAGGAGGGGGGAAAGGGAATGAAAAGAGAAATTTAGGATGGGTTATGCATATGAACCAAAGACTAACAATGTAAATATTATGTACTACAAACAAGTACTATTAAAAATAAAGTTTAAAATAATAATAATAATAATAATAATAATAATAATGTAAGCAAAAAGAGAAACACAGGAAAAAAAATGAAAGCATGTGCAGAAAGCAAAAACCAAGAGTCTGCAGGACCCACAAGGCTTGACCCATCTGAGAGTCCCAGAGCCTCAGGTTCTATCCCCAACCATCAAAATAGTGAGAGTCCAGGAAAAAGAGGGGCTCAGAGTATTGGTCCCCCATGCACTTGAGTAAGCACTGGCTGCATTTACTCAGACCCAATGCACCATGGCCAGAAGCTTCCAGAGTTCCCCTTACCATCCTGAGTGTCACCAGTTAGGAAGAGAACTGTAAGCAATGCCCTAGTGCCAGGAGCAGCATTTCTCTGAGAGACGGGACTTGAGTCTCTCAGCTTGTGTTTGATCTCTGAGTTTAGCAACCCTTCTTTGCTCTGTACTTGGTAGTAGTGGCTTCAATTCTCTTCCAACTATTTCTTCCTTATAGAAATTTTGTATCAGTGATACATTTGCCTCCCACTCTCCAGATATTCTTATTTCATATTTCATTTCCCCTAAGGCCCTGACTTCCAGGCTGACTCTTGTCTCTCTGAGTCCTAGTTTCTCTCCCTGTCCTCAGCTTTCTTCATATGAGCTCAGAAAACCCCTATGTGGTTTGAAAAATCCTTCTACTTGCATGACCCTTCATTTACAGGTCTGGAAAGTGTGGGAGTGAAACTAAACCTCTGATCAATCTCTCATATCCTTTATCCTAGAAGGATACTTGTCATTTACCCAGCCAAGGAGCATCTCTCCCTCCCCCTGTCCTGTCTTCTCTGCCATCACATTACTCCTTTCCAATGTTCTGTCTCCCTTTTCCTATTTCATCCTTTGTTTCTGGTCTCCTTAAACCCACATTATTTATTTCTCATTATAGCTATTCCTATCTTGACTTCTGCTTTAACAAACTCTTCAGAGTTTGCCTTTGTGATGATAAAAAGTGACCAAATTACATATCCAGGGATAAAAAACAGTACACATTATGTAGAACAAAGGAACAGACAACCAGAAATATGAAAAAAAATATCTCCTTCATTGCTTTTCCTAATTCACACAACAGATTATACAAAAATGAATATTCAGTCATTCATATGAAAAACCCATTTTATTTATAAAAGCAATTAAAACCTAAATTTATAAACAGTAGCATGAGGGCTACTATAATACATTCAACTGTTAGGCAACTACAAACAAAAACTATGAGAATGGAAGACGTTCTTTTTTGTGATATCTCTTAAGAATTTTCTGTTGTGTGTTTGTTTGTGTGTGTATGTAATGCTGTTATGGAACATGGGCCAAACATGAGAGGAAACTACACCAAGGAGGTTTAGGAGACAGTTTATTACACTTAGGGGCTTGACTAGGGCCTCTCTCAAAGAGTGGGATCCCCACCAAATGTAATTTCAGGGTTTTTATGGCAAAAGCAGTGGGGAGGTACAGAGGCAGATTTAGTGCATTATGATTTGAAGATTGGGTTGCTAAGGGAGTTTAAACATTTCAGGTTATACTATAAGACCATCAATTGTAAAAAGTATGAGTTACACAGTGGAAGAAATGTCCTATTACATTTTAAGTTACACTATAATGTTATCAGTTATACAAAGGGAGTAAAGACAGGAGTTACACAAATGCACACTTCAAGTTATATTTTAAGGCCACCTGTTAGATAAGCTTACACAAAGGAAGGGATGTTGTATCAACTTAGTTTAGACAGGTCTGCTTCGTACTAGTAGGCTTTCTTGGCCTGCTTTTATTTAAAATTTTAATTTTCTTTTCAGTATTAGGGATTGAACCCCTGGCCTTCAGAGTGAGCTACATCCCCATCCCTTGCTGTGCTTAGTATTTTTATTATTATTATTATTATTATTATTATTATTATTATTATTATTATTTCAGAGAGAGTCTCACTGAATTACTTGAACTTGAACTTGCAGTCTTCCAGCCTCAACCTCCCAAAGCACTGAGATTATAGGTATGTAGCACCATGACCCACTCAATGCTACACAGTTTGGGGGTAAGATAAGTTATTTTTTCTAAATTTCCATTTTTCTTTTTCCTCAGTCAGAACATGCAAAGCAGACACTACATATTTCAGGAAGAAGAGAAGTCAGAAAAAGAAGATGGAGGAGAAAGATATCAGTGACAGCTCATACACCATGAGTCAAAGTACACCTAGTGTCCTTCATTTTCCTGTGAACTAAGTTCTGTGTTATTCAGGCACTGGCTGTTACTTGCTGTGGCTATTTTTCAGAAAAGCCATTCAAATCATTTGTTTTTTTGATTAGGTAATCACTTTTGTGGAATTCTTTCATTTCTTCTATAATCAGGATATTAATCCTTTGACAGATGAGTAGTTGGTGAAAGATTTTCCTATTGTGTGGTTTGTCTCTTCACCCTCCTGGTTGTCACATTTTCTGTGCAAAAATTTCTTTGTGTTAGAATCCCATTTGTATAGTTTAGCTTTGTACCTTTGAGGCCCTATTAAAAAAAACTTTGTGTCTAATGATGTCATGAAATTTCTCCACTCTATTTCTTTCATACTTAAGGTCTTAATTTATATATGCATTTCTTCTGTTTTAATTGATTTTTATGCAGGGTAAATGATAAGGATATATTTTCAATCTTTTGCATGCATACACCCAGTTTTGCCATAATTATTTATTGAAAGTCTAGCATTTCTTAAATATGTATTTTGGCTGTCATTGTTGAGAAACAGAAGGCTAAAGATGGATATTTTGGGGGGGATCACTCCTCTTTTCCATTGTAGTGTGTCCTTGTCTTAAATTGATCTTGTCTATTAGATAATATGTATGTAAACATTTTTGTTGTTTTTTATACATTTGATTTAAATTTCATTTATGAAAAGGTTTGCTGCTCTTTTAGTTCATGTTTCATGTTTGAAGGCAATGCTAAATGACTGAGAACTGTTATAGAGTGAACTATAATTTATTTGAAAGATAAATATTTTCTTACAGACATTTTCCTCAGTGATCAACAGATTCTCTTCTGACAGCAGGTACTTTCTTTCCAGAGAAAATTATTTCATCTGGTGGTGAAGAAAAGCTCATAACTGTAAGGGAAAGATGTAAGCCATAAATTTTCATCAAATATTTAGTTTATTTCTGCTTATTATTGCTGTAAAGAATTATATTAAATTTCTTGCAATGACTTTCTAATTCTTCACTCAAAAGATCCTGGTCTCCCCTCATTATTTTCCCAATCTCAGAAGATTAAAGGATTACTATGAGTTATTGTAAATTTCAGCATCTTGAAGACAAATTCCCTTCTAGTCAACTCTACAAGATAGCCATGGTTCTACTTTGACAGCAACAAAGTGAAGCCAAAGAGAAACATAGTGATAACTGATTCCAAGTGTACCAATAGCTAATTTGACTGCATGTATAGAAAATGCAAAATTAATAAAGTATTAGTTTCTATTTCTGAAAATACATATTCCACACTATTCAATGAAGTGTTGTTTACACGAGATTATCATTAGAGTAGTTATGTAAATATCAATGTACATATATTTTAGCAATATTCCCAGACTCCATTACCTCACAGGTAAACTCTGTCTGCATTCTGGATAACCATAGAGACATCAATGGCTGTCATTCACATGAATATTGTATGTTTTTATCATAAAACTTTTATTTTATACAGAACACCAATGTTCAGTATATTCCATGTGTTGTAGGTTCACTTGAAAGAACAAATACTTGTAGCTGAGCAGCACAGAACCTGCCTTGCAACCACAAGGTTGTCAGTTTAATCCTTGGCACT
>PVJX010015442.1:0-42529 GCA_004027295.1 Dolichotis patagonum | reverse complement strand
TGCGATGCTCCCAGTGGAAGGGCGTGCTTACCCACTGGTCCTAGTTGAAGGGCAGCCCCAGCAGCCATGGTCCCAGGCAGCTGAGGCCTTTGGCCGGCTTCAGCAATGGTCCCAGTGAAGGGTGATCCCAGGCAGCTGAGGCCTTAGGCCAGCCTCTGCCAAGCTGCCAGCAGAAGGGTGGGCCCAGCAGCCATGGTCCCAGGCAGCTGAGGCCTTCAGCGGGCCTCCACAATGCTCCCAGTGAAGGATGGTGCTGTTACCCATTCTGTGAGTTTTGATAAATGTACTGAGTCAGATAGCCACACCTTCAGTACTGTGCAAGTCAGTTCTGTTGCCCTGAAATTTCAGAGGTTTTGTTGAGAGAGACTACTGAAAAAAAGCATGTGTAACAACCCCCTTTTCCACTAAATATCAGGTTATGTTGGATGATTTTTTTTTATTTTAAAAAGAGAAAAATCAGAAAAGAAAAACAAAAAGCAAAAGACATAACAACAGCAAACTCAAAACAATAACATTATAGGTTTTCAAAACTAAGAAATTTAACATTGGTTGTTATATTGCATAGTGTTCTCTTTTTTAAAGAAAGAAAAGAAAATAGAAAAACAATAGTAGAACAATACTGAATTCAAAAAAGATTAACAGCATCAAATAATTAGTTGCTATATTACTCATTGTCGTCTTAAAAAATAATTGCCAAAGTCACAAAATCAAAGCATAAATATTGGCTAGACACTCAAATATTGGCAGTGCAAATCGTTCTGTTCAAATGTTTCAACAGAAATTCAGTAGTATGGTCATCGATCTTGCACACTATACATATGGTTATAAGCTTTAGAGCACTTTCCTTCCCTTTATTTATCATACTTTTGGATCCCATCATTCTGTCAGTTTTTATTATTTTTTTGCACTAGAGAGACAATGTGATATTTACTAATGTGAGTCTTGTTTATTTCACTAATGAGGATATTTTCAATTTACCTATAACATATATCCTTTATAATGGAAAATGGATATTTTCCATTTACCTATAAAGACCTCAAGATCATCCTTTTTTATAGCTGGGTAGTATTCCATTGTATAAAAATACCACATTTTTTTCATCCACTCTGCGGTTGATGGGTATTTTGGTTGTTTCCAAGATTTAACTATCACAAATTGTGCTGCTATGAACATGGGTGCACATATATTTCTGTGACATGACCTTTTCAAGTTTTCTGTGAAAATACCCAGTAGAGGAATAGCTAGATTGAATGTAACTTCCAATCCTAGTTTTTTGAGTAATACCCATACTGATTTCCACAGTGGTTGCACCAGTCTACACTCCCACCAACAACAGAGAACAGTTCCTTTTCCCCCGCATCCTTGCCAACATTTGTTATCAGTTGTTTTCTTGATGACAGCCATTCTTTCTTGTTTGTGTACAGGAATGCTATTGATTTTTGAGTGTTGACTTTGTACCCAGCTACACTGCTAAATTTGTTTATTACCTCTAGGAGTCTTTTAATGGAGTTTTTGGGGTCTTCTATATAGAGTAACATGTCATCTGTAAATAATGACAATTTAATGTCTTCTTTTCCTATTTTTATTCCTTTTATTTGTCCATCTTGTCTGATCACTCTGGATAGCAGTGGTGATAGTAGATATCGTTGTTGTGTTCCTGATTTTAGAGTGAAGGCTTTCAGTTTTTGTCCATTTAATATATTGTTGGCTGTTGGATTGTCACAAATGACTTTCATAAGATTGAGGTACATACCGTCTATTCCGAGTTTCTGTAGGGTGTTTATCATGAACAGGTGTTGGACTTTATCAAAGGCATTTTCTGCATCTATTGAGATAATCACGTGATTTTAATTTTTGGCTCTGTTGATGTGGTGTATTACATGAATTGATTTGCAAATGTTGCACCATCACTGCATTCCTGGAATAAATCCCACTTGGTTATGATGTAAAATCTTCTTGATGATTTGCTGTATTCTATTTGCCAATATTTTATTGAGAATCTTTGCCTCAATGTTCATTAGTGAGATTGGTCTATAGTTCTCCTTTTTGGTTGGGTCTTCCTCTGGTTTTGGTATCAGGGTAGTACTTGCCTCCAAGAATGATTTAGGTAGGACTGTTTTTCTTTCAATTTCACTGAATATTTTAAGGAGTGTGGGCATTAAATCTTCTCTAAATTTTTTTATAGAATTCAGCCATGAATCCATCAGGACCTGAGCTTTTCTTTGTTGGTAAGTTTTTAATCCCATTTTTGAATTCAGTAGTAGATATTGGGTTATCCAAAATTGTTATATCTTCATGATGGAGCATTGGCAGTTCATGTTTCTAGAAATCTGTCCATTTCCTCTGTGTTTTCCACCCTAGGTGAGTAGAGATTTTCAAAGTAGGCATTCCTGATCTTTTGAATATCCATGGGATCTGCAGTTTATTTCCCTGTTTTCAGTCCTTATTGCATGGGTTTGAGTTTTTTTTTCTTTTTCTTGATGAGGTTGACTAGAGGTTTATTAATTTGTTTATTCTCTCAAAAAACCAGCTCTTTGATTCATTAATTCTTTGTTTTGTTTTTTGGTTTCAATTGCATTAATTTCTGCTCTATACCTTACAATTTCCTCTCTTCTATGAGCTTTGAGTTTAACTTGGTCTTCCTTTTCTAGGAGCTTGAGTTATAGCATTAGATTGTTTATTTGTGCTCACTCCATTTTCTTGATGAGACTATATATTGCTATATATTTTCCTGTTAGGACTTCTATCATTGCAACCCATAAGTTACGGTATGTTGTGTCTGCATATTCATTGTATTTTAGGTATTGTTTTATTTCTCCTTTAATTTCATATCTAACCAATTGTTTCCCCAGAAGGTTGTTATTTAATTTCTATGAAGTTATACAGGTTTTGCAGGGTTTTTGCCATTGATTTCCAATTTTAGTGCACTATGATCAGGCATTATACATGGGATAATTTCACTCCCTTTGCATTACTTAAGAATGTTTTATGAATTAGTGTGTGGTCTATTTTGGAGAATGACCCATGTGCAGCTGAGAAGAATATATATTCGGATGTGGTTGGGTGGAACACTGTAGACATTCACTAAGTCTATCTATTTGCAATCCTGTCCTCAAGGTCTGAAATTCTATCCTCAGCTTCATTTAAACAGTTTTGCCAGCTTTCAGTATAATTTTTTTCTCTTGGATATCTCTTTGAATTTGTTACATGGATTCTCCTTGTTTTCTACATTGTTCATTCAAAGTTTCAATCATTTTCCCATGCTCCTCTATTTTTTTTTATCTATTTCATCCCTAGCTATGTTGAGCAAATCCTTTACCAAGGTTGTTATTTCTGTCTTTACGTAAGACATTACTTCTAATTTGAGTACCTCTATAGACTCATGGATTTGTTTCTTTACTTCATTTGCTATCTTTTCAGCGATTTCTTGTGTATGACTTTTAAAATCCTCTATTTCGCTTTTGCCAGTTCTTGCACCTGATAGACTAGATGTTTGAGATTGTTTTTGCTTTTTCGTTTTGTCATTTTCACCCTCTTGGCCAATAATTGGTTGTTTAATCCCAATAGTCACAACTGTCAGCAGTGTGTCTCCAAGGATTCTACTGTGTGGTTGATGTCTGCCGATTGTTGGATACATAGTGACCAGAATCTGCCTGGGTCCTCTGTTTGGGCGAGGGGCCACCAAGTCTCCCATCAGACCAGCACTGCCAGTCCACTGCAGTTCAACGTTCTGGGAGGGAGAGTGGCAGCCAAAGGTTCACAGCAGTAGCTGGTGTAAGAGATGGGGAGGGGAGCTGAGGGCATTGGGTCAAGCCAGGGTAAGTGTGGCAGTCCTCTGGGTCAGCACATGGCAGGAGTGTGCTGGGTCACAGGCATGGCTCAGCAACCGGAACCGGGAAGGAACATGGCTGTTGTCCTCTGTGTGGTGGCAATGGGAGGGTGCCGAGGGATGCAGTCTCTGCTGAACCAGGTCGGTGCTTGCTGGTCTTCCCCTGTGCAGCAGTGGTGGGGAGGCACTGAGGTGTGCAGGAACGCCTATCAGCCCAAGCCTGGGCAGAGCTCAGTGGCTTCCTCAGGGCAAAGCTCTGTGCTTTTCCTCCACACAGTGGCTGCAGTGGGGATGCACTCTGGATGATGTTGATGTTAGTTTAATGTCATAGTCTCAAAAACATTTTAAAGCATTTTGCAAATAACTTTTTTCACCCTGTCTTACCATTCTTCTTACTCACCAATTCATAATTACAAGACTTAAACAACAATCATTGGTATAAATATTAAATGTTACTTTACTTAATAGACTAACACCTAAAGCCCAAATCTTACCTCTTACTTAGCAATTTTCACTTTAGAAAAGAGAATTTTCACTTGTATAACCCAAGACCTTAGTTGTTTCTTATCCTGGCTCCTAACAGTGTTGGTCATACCCATCAGCAGATGAAGACAGCTACCAGAATGGCTGGACTGTCATAGCCTTTTTAACAATCAAAAGAATCAATCACTTAGGCTCAGTTAAATTTTGAATTTTATTCTCAATAGAGATTCATAAAAACTGCCTTTAAACTAATGACATTTAGCTTGAATACGTAGCTCAGAACAGAATATCAATATGCACTATTTTCATATTTATTTTAATTTGCATAGACACTTATTTTTGTTGCACTGGCGATTGAACCCTGATCCTTTTCACTGAGCTCCATCTTCAGCTATTTTTTTTTAAATTCTGAGACAGGGTCTTGTTAAATTACTGATTTACCCAGACTGAGCTTGATTTTAAGAGCCTCCTGACTATAGGACTATAATATAATTTAAGATGCTTGAAATGTTTACATACCTTCTATTTTTGATTTCTCAGATAGTCTCAGAATTCAGTGTGAGATTACAACTACCTTAATACGCAGAAAGTAAGTCTTAAATGAGAAATAAATCTAAAATCCAAAACTCTCATTTTACTCTTTAGAATGAAGTTGACACAACTGAGGTAGTGTGAGGTTCATAGAAGTCGCTCACGGGATGGCTAAGATTAGACCCATTACAAACTCGTTGAATTATCCTTTTGGCTCATAACACCATAGAATAACCACTGATGATGGTTGCTATTGGAATGTGAGAACTCTCCAGAAATTTTTCGGCCTGTCCTTTAGCAGTTATGCTCCATTATATATTTTTCTCATTTCTATTCTTTCCACACCTGTCCTTTTAAGAAATAGCTGCCAGAAGATGTCTTTTTAAAAGTTTAGTTAGGCATCTGTTATAACTTTATGTAGTTAAATTCTCTGCATAATTAAGAAAATTATAATATTGCATAAAGGCCATAAAGATCTACACAGAACATTTCATATTGGAGTGAAATAATTAGTGTTGAAAAATTAAAGCAAGAAGCGCAGTTTCACCTGCTTATACAATATCATTCTAAGTTTTGTACACTGTCTTATGGAAGGTAAGTCATATTCTATATACTAATAAGACTAATATGTGCATAAATTAAAATTGTAATGCTTACTTCATTGTTCTAATGCATGCCTCACCAGCTTGATTTTCATCTGTAGTATTAACTATATTTTTCAATTTTATTATTTAATTCTTTCTCAATATATATATATGTTGCTATATATATATATATATATGTGTGTGTGTGTGTGTGTGTGTGTAAACATCTTCTTCTAAGCCCTTCAGATCCTCCAAATAGCAAATATTCATGCCCAAGAAATTTTGGAAGCTAGCCCAAAGCTAACTTGGAGGGAAGCTGTTTCACTCAGAGGTCAAAGTCTAATACTGTAGGCATACTGTAGGACATTGTTGTAGTCAGGGGTTGTGAGGAGGACAATTAAATCAGGACACAGAATTTATGATATTATTTTATGATTGTCACCCAGAGATTAACACAAGGATCTCCAGGAAATCTGTCCACAACACTAAAGACTCGGAATATTCAGCCAAGGGCCTGGATCCCACAGCAATGTCCTTCATGAGTCCAGATGAAGACCCAGAGCCCATGACAATGCCTCCCACAAGTCCAACTGGAAGTCTAGAGCCCACGAGAAGGATTCACACCAGTCTGTTTTACGGATCCACGCAGGGAAGGCCCAAAGGTCAGTGGGGAAGCCAGGAAGTCTATGCCAGCAGGGTAAAGGAGCTGTGCTGGTAGGTTGAGGGGTCTACACTGGAGCCGAGAAGTCACACTCATAATAAAGACCAAGACTGTCCTGAAAAGCACCACAACCATCCTCAGTGACACGGAGGTCCCAAGCTCCCCCGACAATAAGAACAGTCATGCCAGAAAGCCAGCATGATGAGTTCATCTTCAAGATTAAGCAGCACATGTCTTTCCCTCCAGAGCTAGGAAGGGATGCTCAATGTGAGGACCCGAGCTTCTCCAAAGTGAACCACAACCACTCTCACCAAAAAGGTCGGGAGCTCTTCTTACAACAATGGTCAGCCTTACACTGGGGAAGCTAGTAATGATAAGCTCTTCCAGGAGAACCAGAAGCTGAAACAGCAGCACTTAGAGAAACCCGCAACACCTCACTCATCTTCTCCACATCTCTATTTATTCTAGCAACTTTTCTCAGGTGTACCATCTATGCTCAGCACCATGCTGATTTAATTCAGGTGCTAAGATGACCATCAGTTTTTAATCCATAACATATATATATATCTTATTTCATTGTGTTAACTGTTAAGCTACTTAGTAAGGTAAGGTTTTTGTTTTTGCTTCAGATTCCAGTACCTGAAGTCAGCAGAGCAGTCAAAATGGAGACATGCATGTGTAGTGAGGGAACCCAGGATAAACGGGAATCCATGAGGATTACCTATGACAAGGACAACCTGGACTCCATGTTGGTATCTCATTGCCTCCAAACCTGTAACTCCAATGGTATAAGTATCCTGCAGCAGCAGATGGCACTTTTTGCAGAGCTGGTAAAGCTAAATGAAGATATGATGGACAGCTAAAGTAGTTGTAGGCCAGCTGCTACCCACCACCACACAAGGTAAGCCCAGCTGCTATCCCCTCCACACAAGGTAAGTCAACATGTAAGCAAAACTGGGCATGAACATAGCAGCGCATGGTGCTCCTGTCTGTACTTTCTGAGCATAAAATAAATAGGGCTTCACTTTTACCTTTACTTTACTTTTACCTTCCAATTTCTTTTTTCAAATGCCTGTTAAGTCACAAGCAATCTCAGGTTTATTCAGGAAACCCTGAACAAAGTTTTAGTTTACCTAAGTTGATAAAAGTCTAAATTCCCCAGAGAGCTCCCTCTGTTTATAAACAACAGATGGTAAAAGAACTACCTAATTAATCTACTCTTACCTTTGCTCTCCCTGACACCCAGTGTCATTTAAAATCCCAAATGTTTCTTCAATGTTTTGTTAATGTTGCAAGAACGAATTCTACTCATTTATTTAAGGTGCCTGACACTTGGATTATAACTCTCTTCTCTTATGTCCTATGACCATTAGGGTGGTCAGATTAGACTCACTGAGTTGCCCGGGGAATTTCCCTTTAGGGACTCTTAAAGCCCTTTCTTGACATCAGACTGTGGAGTTTTCTCCAGGCCCCCAAATCCCTAGGCATTTGTCCCTAACTTGGAATCTCAGTGAACAGGAACTTTGGTTAAGATATTTTCCATTCAGAAGCCTAATCTCATTATGCAGATTTCTTTACTTGCTCCCAAGAGACCAAGGATAATACCTACTTCAGTAAGTATTCTCAAAGGAAAGCCATTGTCAGGCTATGGGATGTTTCATTACATCTTTCTTTCCTGACAAAAATCTTCAAAGAAAAATGTGTTACAGTTCATCAGTGTTACATGAAGGTGATCTTTTGTAATTGCTTACACAAATAGCATGTATAAAACAAAAATGCATATTATTATTATTGAACAGTAGCAGGGCATTCAGTATCTAGAGGTACGAAATAATTTTCACATTATTAAATAAGGCTTAAAACAATTTTAAAGCAATTTAAACTCTCAAACAACTGCAGAAAACTTTAAGCAAGGCATAGTTGTCTAATAGGATTTTTCTATGCATTACATAAAATAATTTTCTATAAACAGTCTTTCTGTATATGTTGCTCCTGTTGGATAAGTTCCATCCTATCACGCTCAAATCATCACTACCACTGGCCATGCTGATTAAAATGCACAATAGTGACAGAACTGACCTGACCTTCAGTACCATACTTCAGGCACAAAGATTTTTTGTGCAGCAGTCTGCACAAAGAAACTGCGCAAAGATTTTTGCCCCACAAGCCTCGTGTGAGTACCTGAATCTAGCTGCCACTGCCAAAGAGCACTAAGGACTTTTCAGGGAGGTTGCAGGAGTACAAATGTTTCTGAGGATACTCACTCCTCCAGGCATTTATCCTTACCTGACAAATAATATATATGGCTAGCTTTATTGTACTGCACACATAACTGAGGCTATTCTCCATCTTTATCCTATCTCTTCTTCTTTCTCTAAGTGGTGATGAAACAGTTTTCCTTATTCATGACAAAACGGTCAAAATTCTCTGTGCCATCTCTTCAGCTTCCTGGGTATATGCCTTGCTGTTCTTAACTAGCCTGACTGGAGACACCACTATCCCTGGTACCAGCACCAACTCTAGTCCTACTCACACTTGGTTCTGAAGCCTCTTTTAGTTGTTGGTTGCTGTCTCTCCCTGCCTCTCAGGTTTCCATTCCCTAAATTTGGCAGGGCATTTGTATTGATCTTTTGGTCAGACATCTCAGGCATGTTTGTAATAGAAAGTCTGTGGTGAGGTAAAGCTGGCTGGTAGGAGTTCAGGAGAGAAAGTAGTACCACCCTGAATGCAGGTGGAGTCCAGAATAGACTTATAACAAGTAAAAGCCAATGGTACCCCTGAGGAAGCTGTTACACTTCAGCAGTCTGCAAGTTTCAGAAGACTTTTCCCATCTTGCTTTTCATGCTATCTAGGGACTGCCCTGGTTTTTAGATCCAGTGCCCCCAGTGCCATGTTACAATGTGTGCAGTTTCAGGTATTGTTTTTTCTAAGATTGAAAGTTGCTGCACTTGGAAAAATAGTATTAAGGAACTATCAGCAAAGGTGATACTACTTTAGCAAAAATAGTTTTCATAAGCCTCTCGATGGTTCGTTTGAAGATAATGTGCAGTATGAAATGAAGATATAGCAAGAGCAATAAAAGATTAGCTAAGTACACTGCAGTTAGTTACATCCTGATATACAGAAAGCAATTTGAACACCTTGAGGGAAACCTGGGAACATTTTAGCTGGTAAAATTTTTATAAGATTACCTGATAAAATACAGGATGCCTAGTCAGTTGCATTCAGGATAAGTAATGAATACATTTAGTATGAGTAGATCTCAAACAACATGTTAGACATACTGCCACTAAAACTTTATTCATAAAGTTTGGTTCATAAATTCAAGTTAAATTTGGTGTGGTATGTTTTCATTTGATAAATCTGACAGGCACTCTCAGTGAGAAGAGAATTGTAGTCCCTCAGTGTAATAAACTGCCCAATTTAAACCAAACAGTGAAGTTAGTAACTGCTTCATCTGTTTACGACATATACCCTTTTCCTTTTTGCACCAGAGACACCATATATTTATTTGGAATTAATTCAATTAAGAATGTTTAGGGAACACCAAACTAAATTTACGGGAAAAACTTCTTTGATATAAAACTAAACATATTTTCTATATTCTCAAGATAACTTCTTTGGAACCCTTTAAGAAAAGAAAGCTGTACAAAGACATCTAATTGGCATTGCTGTGTTAACTGCAGAGCTTTTCTGAGTAAGCTATCTAAGGTGATGTGAATACATTTTCTAAAGGCTACAGTAAAATGGTAAGAAAAGCAGAATGAGGAAAACAAGGTTTTCCTCAAAGTTATGACAAGACAACACAACACTGATTAAATACAGAATTTTTTTCTAAAGATAGAAGATGTTGCAAGGCTAATAATAATGGCAGGCTACATAAAAAGAATATTCATAAGAATTTGTAAAGAATAGCACAGTAACCTGAAAACCACCCAAAAGGCCATCATGAGAAATATGGATACATAAATAAATTAGCATCTAAGTGGGAAAAATTTCAATTGAATACATTAATATGGATGAATCTAAAAAGCACATTGATGAGTTAAAGCAAAAGTGATGGCCAACAATTTGATTTTTTATACACCTATATAGTTTTCATACATAATAAAACTATTTTTAAAACAAAGAAATAATTGACTCAATTCAGGACATTAATTATCTTATGGAACAGAAGAGTTTTAAAGCTAGAAGGGAGCTTCAGAAATTCTTGGTAATATTTATAGTTTACCATGGACATAGATATGTTGTTATGCTTTCATATTATTTATGCTAGGCACATGCATCACTATATTCTTTTATATTTATAAATTAGATGTGCGTGCAAATTTTAAAATTTTATATATATATATATATATATATATATATATATGATCATAGTTTAAAAAAGAGCTCTCACTCACTCACAGGGGTGCTTACTCATTGGTGAAGCACAAAAACAGGAAGCTTAGACAAACTCTAGCATTCTCTTGCTGGGATTTCCCAGTAGAGAAAGCCTTATTAATTGGCTTTAGATATATTGTATTATACTGAAAAATCAGTTTCAGTGTTAGAAACTGAAAAATCCGCTTCAGTGTTAGAGGTTGAATCAGGTTATTTCAGTTTGATACTATAATACAGTATCAATACGCACTTTAAAATTGTGCTCATCAAACAAATGTTATGAATTGGTTTTTCATTTAAGTTTGGCTTTACATATAATTGATTTATTTTGTGTATTTATATTCTCACTGAGCCATTCATTCGTTCACTGCATTTATTTAGGGCTTTCATATCTCATGTCTTGTTCAAAATATTGATGATACAATAGTGTATAAAAGTGGCATTGTCATCACTAATAGAGTGTGTAATGTAGTGGGGAAAAGAAACAATAGACAAGTCAATACATAAATAGACAAGCCTGAGCAGTGATGTATATTGTGGGGAGGAATATAGCTGTGTAAGTGGATATAGAATATGGATTATTATTTTAAGTCATTCATTTTGGGAAGTCTCTTTTGTGTGTATCTATTTAAGTAGAAGGCTGAGTGAAAAGAGAAATGGATTGTCAAATACATAGGGTAAAAGGATTCCCTATAAAGTGACACTGAATTCAAGTTAACTGAAACAGTACTGCAATGTAAGTGTAAAATTTCAAGTAGGCCACGGAGAAGCATTACAAGTAATATTAGAGAAAGTGGCATCGGATGGAAGTAGAGAGTAAAAGAAGCCACAGCCAACTAAACAGTACCTTGTAAACCGTTACAATAATTTGAAACTTTATTTTATTGTAATCGTGCTTGTGAGCAAGAGGATATACTTTGTGACTTACTTTTTAAAAGGGTAACTCTGGCTACTGTGTAGAGAATAACGTGAAGTACCGCTTTAATCTATATGAGAAATTAAACAGTTGAAACTAGAGTGAGAATGGTGCAACTTGTAAAACTTGGTGTGGTTTAGAATGCACATATGCTGAAAATAGAAATGACAGCATTTGCAATGGGTCAAATGTGAATGTGAGGAGAACTAGCTACTAACAAAAAACACACACCTATTGAATAATTTGAAGCAGTTCAAAAAGTGGTCTTTTTACAAAGGTGAGAGCAGACCAGAGTGAAATCATAATTAAGAGACTTAAACTTTCATGTTATTATGAACCAGATGGCAGTTTGTCCTCAAAAGTAAAAGTGTGCAAGAAGAGAGAGAGAGAAAGAAAGAGAAAGACAGAAAGAGAGAGAGAAAGAGAGAGAGATAGATGAAGTTATCAAAAACCTGAGACACAAAGTATGATATGAAGGGTTTAACATGACATTAGCCATCCCTCATGAACCCACAGGGAAGGGGCTAGGAATGTAAATACCCCAAATTTATTCTTACTTTTCTACTCTTCTGGTATTTTCCACTGAATCATGTAAAGAAGAGAGGAAAAGGAATCTGGATGAGCAACTGCAAGCTAGTTATCTTCTCGGGGACTGATAAGTGGTAACTCCTAAGTGTTTGTCAAGAACAGTGAGTGAATGGTAGTACCATTTACTAGAGTGATACTACAGAGGAGGATGGACAATCAAAATTTCTGTTTTATTTTGTCTCAAGTATAAAAATACCAAAGTATTGAGAAAGTAGAATCATTAAAGTGGCAATTGAATACACATATCTGGGATTTAAAGGAAAGATAATAAAAAATATATGTAACATTGGCAGTCATTACGCATTAGAAATAAAGGATATCACTGAAGAAGTGAATATACTATGAGAAAAGCAAAGATCTTAGGACTGGACACTGGAAAACTCCAACATTTAATTCAGGAAGAAAAAGGAATTGAGTCATACAGAGCAGAAGGAGTGACAAGTTAACAAAGGAGAAAAACATGAGACTATGCAAATGTCTCATGCAAATGGAGACAGCAAATGGAGAAACTATTCTGCAAAGGAGGAGTGAACACTGAGCCAGATATTACTAAGAAATTAAGGCAAGACCAAAGAGCTAAACATTTGATTTAATACTGGTGAAGTCACCTCTGAAACATTGGAACTCTTTCATAGGACTTACAAGAAAAAATGCTTGGGCAGAAAAGTTAAAGGAAGAGAAAGGAGAGGGAAAAAGTAAAGGCACAAGTAGAGCCAATTCTGATGAATAATTATGTCACAAGGAGTAAAAGAGAATCAGAGTAACAACAAGGGAAAATGATGTCAACAGATTTTTATTTAACTCGGGGTTATCACAAGATATTGTATATTAATGAAAATGATGCAGTACTAGGTGGTAAAACCATAATGGTCTGGAGATAGAAGTATCAAAGCAAACTCTTAAACAGGGGCCTGTGAATAAGACTCAATACACAGAAAAAGGGCTTCAGATAGGAGGGGAAACAAATTATTTTGCATAGGAACAGGGATATAGTCAGGTTTGGTGGAAGAAGAATGTGCACACTCTCTTGTAATCACTTTTCATCCCTGGAGTGACTAAAGAAACAGGAGTATCAGCTATGAAAGAAAGATGAAAGTTCTGCTGAAAATTTGAGGCAGAAGGTTTGAAACAGCCAACTCCTGGGAGAATAAAGTCAATAAAGAATGAAATATATCTCTTGGGAACAGAGAGGGTCCATTTGTGCTTTGATGTTGTAAGTGTAAAGTGAGATATCATTGTTACTTGTCTTTAACAATTTTTGATGTTTAAGTGCAAGAATGGAGTAAGTAAATACCTAGATTCAAGTAAAATTCAGTTTCTTTTGCTAGTTGCGGATGATTGAGAATTAGGGTGCAAAGGAATTTAGATTCTACACAGTGGGATTATTATAATAATGAACCATAGAATTTTGCTATATTAAAAAGGGATTTAGGGACATTAAGGGGGAGATGGAGAGAACAAATGTTACTGGGTTCAGCCAATTGGTGGTCCCAGTGGAGTCAAAGTTTGCTGTAATCAGCAAGTATGATCAACCAGAGAAGAGCTGGAGTTCACTTTTGCTTTGCTACCTTATCGCCTGTAAGTATATATGAAGCTTAGAAAAACAGGATGATCCAGAGAACTGTCGTCTGTACTCAAGCTATTAAAACAAAAGCAATTTGATTAAATGATTAAAGTAGTTTATGCCAAGATATGGCTGACTGATAAGCTTAATTTTCCAGGAAGCTCTTTCCTTAATCTAAAAAGGACCTTCCTAATTCTTGGGGATAGAGCTTTTAGAAGAAACATTTCAGTACTGCTTGACTGCCACAGAACATTTTTATATGCTTGAAGGCCACCAATAGAGTAGCATGATTCTGAAAAGTTCCACGAAAGAAAAAACAATAGGTACCTTATTTGATCGCCTCTTACGGGTTTTGAGATTCAAGAGATAATTGTTTCTAAAATGCTGTAGTACCTCATTCTTATAATTGGACTATTTTCTGAACTTGTGGAAATAGTACAAAAGCCAGAGAGATAAACTGTAAACTAATAATTACCATGAAGTGAAATGTATACTAATACTAGTAGAACATTTTCTATGAAGATTTCATAAGGTATTGGCAAAACTTACATTTAAGTGCAATTCTCAGATTTTGTTTTTATCAGTATATGTTTACAATGCATAATAGTTGTATTAATTTTGGAACTGATAGGGGTGCATAGCACACTTTGATGCTTTCCAATCCCATTACCTACTTTTCTACTGTCCCATTCCCCCTGACTCTCTTTCACATCTCCAAAATCTCATCTCTCCTATATTTTACTCTGTTATTTAGTTGTGATTTACATTTTTCACCTATTCAAAGTTCTAGGAAGTACAGGAGCTTTAGATTGTCATTACACAATCAAAAGAAGTAAAGATCCTTCAATTTATAGAAAATTTTTTGTTATAATCAGTTAAATTGGAAAACAGGCTAACTGCATCATTAACAGGGGTTCTTGTGAAAGCAAGTTGATGAGCGATGCTTACTCACTGTTTTGGGTTATTTGTAGTGTTCAGATTAGTTTCTAGGAAAGATGTTGGAGTATAACAGTGAAAGAAAGAACAAGAGCACAGCCCATAGCCACCTAATTGGAGTTTTCTTACAAGTCCTTGTGTCTGTGTGCCCATGCTTTTCTGACACATCCTCATTTTCCTTCGGTCCCTTTTCTGTGAGGGATCAGGTAAGGCAAGAAGCTGGTGGAGATGAACCCATACTCTATGACAAGGGCGGGGTGGGGAGAAAGCATGATGTATACAATTCTGGAAATGAAGTGTTGATATGCTTGGAGCACACAGTAAGTGGAAGCAGTATGAGACAAAGTAAACTCGTAGCTTGGCATGTTTTACCACAATAGTCCTCAAATTTTAGGTCTCAAGAACTCTTTATGTTGTTAAAACTTACTGAGAATCCTAAAGAACAGTTTCTGAGAATTGTATCTGTTAGGTTTTACCATGCTGGCAATTAAAGTTAAGAAATATTTAAATAATGATTATTTAAATAATAATCTACTACCTGTTAATATATTTTATGAAAGATAATTAATTTTTCCTTAACAAAACAAATTTACTGAGGAGATTGGCATTGTTTTACAATTTTGCATATTTTTTATTGTCCAGTTTAATAGAAGACATCTGGATTCTCCTATTTGCTTCTTCATGCAATCTGTTACAACATTACATGTTATGTAGTGTCTGTAAAATATGACTGCCCTCTAAAGCAAATAAAATTTTAAGATTATCATGAAAGTAATTTTGACCCGTAGGCCCACTAAAAATGCTTCAGAGACATCTCAGCAAATGTCCTCAAATACACTTTGACAACTGCTGCTTTGTTTTGGAAAAGTTGAATTTAAATAGTAGATAATGCATAAATATGTAAAAAATTTGCATAAAAAATTAGATTTGGATTTTGTAATTATTACTCAGGATGGAAAATAAGTTGGAGAGAGGCAAGACTAGATGATAGGAAACTAATCAAATTTGACCAATTTAGTGCATTCTTTCTAGAAAGACTGTTTTTACAAATACATATCTAATCCCAATGTTTTTTTTTCATGTGTCTAGTTTCTTGTGTTTGGCAATAAATTACGTGAAAGCAGATACTATTTTTCATTTATCTTTTTAGTGCTAGGGGTAGAGTCCAGGGTCCCATGCATAAAAGTCGAAATAGGCCAATGTCTACCACTGAGCTGCACCCTCACCCCAAGCAGGTACTGCTTTTGATTCGTTTTTTTAAGTTACAGCTTTTGGCAGTGTGTACAGTTTAGGCACCATGATTTGTTAAAACTGAAGAAATAACCAACTAAATGATTATCAACATAGTGGAGATAAATGATGGTATCATTGTGAACTAAATGGCACTGGCAGCACAGATTGTTAAATTGAACTTATGTATTGAGTTCATTCTTGGAAGACTTGAAATGTCATCGATCTATTTATTGGTTAAAGGCTGAAAAAAAAAGAAGGCATACCAACATGTCAACCATCTATCAGCAGTGTGTGATTTGGATTCAAGGAGGAAAGAAGGAACAAAATGAAATGGGGTTTGAAGTGTGTAATTTCTGGGTATATTTTGAATATTATGAATTTCTGATACTGCTGAGACTTGAGCCTCTGCTTGTAACTTAGGCTTTAAAGTTGCATAAGTGTATTATTTAACTAAGCCAAGATCACGGTATATTCTAATATTTGTTTTCTATGCTTTAATATTTTAGTGTGTTTTGTGTGATGTTTTAGTGTTTATTTTTAATGTCTTAGTATTTTAAATAGTTGATCAGAATTTTTTAATTTTTTAATTGCTTATATTTCTGGTTCTATTAGTGAATGCTGATTTATGCCAAAAAATTGGAATTAATTTGACTGTTGCCCAGTAGATGTTATTTTGTTTTCAGATTCACTATGATGAACATTCACATTCCATTCAGAATATAGGAAAATGAATTATCCCTCCAAAGGGATCTGCTGACCTCACTATGAAATACATGCTTGCTAGAACATAGGAGACATACGTTTGACATATTACTCACACAAACTGACCAAATTTGCTGTCACCGTCTTCCTACTTCCCAAATTCCAGTTAGGGCTAATGACACATTTAAAAGTACATATCAACAAGCATGGAATTTAATAATTCACAATTCATTAAAAAGACATCCTGTTGTGGAAAATAAAGAAGCATTATGCAGAGTATGTTGTGAACAATTTAAAACGAGTTCAGAAGGTAACCAAACAATCTGGCTTCATGTTTTCAAGAGAGCAACCCTAACAGGAAAAAACACTTTAAGCACAAAAGGGATTTTAGTGCTCATGTCCTTTGTTGCCATTCATTTTTCCATCTGGCTAGACTTGCTGTTCCATCTAGTACTACTCTATTTAGCACAATTCTCTCTTTACATTTTGTTTGAAGTGTACTCTGCAAGTCTTAATTGTTGCCCTGTCCCAAGAGGAAGTGAATAATTTTTACATTAGAAAGAGAAGCATCTGCACACATAGAAAATAGCAGTAACTTTTAAAATAATTGCACCGTTTTCCTTTTAATTATGCCAAAATGTATCAATATCTCCAAAAACTGAGCTTTCGCCTCCAGTCATTAAAACTGAAGGCAGTCCCCAACTGTAATTATTTTTATTCCTTCAAATTTAAAAAAAAACAGTGTTTGTGAAAGTGAGTTTTTGATGTATAGCGTATACTCTACTGGTTGCATACTTCAGTGAGGGACAGAAATTGAATCATTTAGGTAAAGTAAAAATACAATTTTGAATACCATATTGTTTTTTGCTTTTCACCAGTAATTGATTGTTCACTCAATAAACTTCATATTGAACAGAAAACTATTTATTAATTCATTCATTGGAAATATTTCTATAATTTAAATGAATAACAGAATGGTATTTCTAAGGATATGTAAAAAGGATATCCATAGTAAACAAATAAAAAATAAAACAAAGCTATGATACTAAAATGAAAAATAAAAGGATTCTGGTGAAATGAGATAGAATTTTTGTTCTGTCTGATAATCAGACATATTAGTTTTAAAAGTAGCAATATGTACATACATATGTGTGTGTATATATATATATATTTGTGTATGTGTGTTATAAAGCCTATGTTATTAGGAGGGGTGCGATGATTTCTTTCTTCTGTCAATTACACACCAAAATGAACTTAAGATCTTCTTTGTTGTTTTAATAGTCCCACACTTGCCTCTCATGTGATTCTTCAGATTTAGGAATACAACCGGTCACATTTCACTATTGGGCAGGGTCAGTGACTGGTCACACGTGTTCCATCTTTTTTATTGCTCCCTTTCCCTCTTGTGTTCTCTTTTGCTTCAATTCTCAGACATGGTGGACAGTCTTGGGCTTCTTTTTAACCTGCAGTAGGTATCCATGGATAGGACTCAGGAACCACACTTACAGAAGTGCTAGGCATCCTCTTTGCTGGTGCTCTTTTTTATTACTGCATCTGTTTGTTAGTTAGACTTGGCATCCTTGTCTAGGCATCACTTGGGTATGTGGATTGACTGGCAGGCCTCATTAAGTCTCTACTTATTATTTTTTTCCAACCTAGCCCACTGTTGCTCCTTTATCACCAAAATACTTACTTCCTTTGCCTATTCATTTCCAAGATTTAGATTAGGGTTGAGTTAGGAGATTCTCCCTCAGCCGCCAACCTTAACTATGTTTTCCAGTCCAGTGTTTAGAAGATAAAGTTGCTTTGGTGAGCTCATAAAGTGATTTAAAAATGAATGAATTGATCCACTCCATGGGAAAATAGATGAGTGCTATGACTTGATTGCTTGTACTTAGTTTTCCAAAATGCAAATGAAAGGCATAGAATACATTGTTCCTATGGAAATTTTTGGTACAATTAAGAAGAAGTTGTGATGCAACATAACTGATTTTCATATATGCATTCCAAATAAACCCTAAGGTCACTTTAAAAAGCGAAACTACACATAAACTATGAGGACCATCAGTCTTTAGATTAAATTTATAGCTGTGCACAGTGAATACTTTAAAAGTCAGTACTCATTTAGAATAGAAGTATTTTAGTAACTATGTTACAATCAGTACATATTTTCATTTATTTTAGTTTGCCACTTGTAACCCAAGAGAAAGTTACTCAAATAACATATATTCATTGACAAGTAAGCTTCAAAGACAATCATAACTGAAGAGGTTCAGAGGAGAGGGTTGCAACAGTGTGGGGAGTTGAGATAATTTTCAAGAACTGGAAGATATCAGTTAAGCAACTAGCAAAAGTTAGATAAAGAGGATTGAGAATACACAAAGTGTGTTTATTTTATAATATTTTCATCAAGCTGATGCTGCATGTAGAAGGACAAAACTAAAAATCATTGAAAAGGAAATAATTAAAAGTTAAACATTCTTAAGTTTGTACAGAGATGATATTAAACATAAAGTTTTTAAGTACAGGACAATCCAATATATATATTTTTTTCTAAGTGATGAGATCCTTCTTCACATAAACCACTGCATTGTGGAAAGCAGAATAATCTCTTGTCCCCCAAAAGACACCCATGTCCTGACCTATGGAACCTGTAAATATGTCGCTTCATGTGGTTGTTATGGCTTGTGTTTAGATGTTCTGCAAAAGTCTCATGGAGTCATAGCTGGGGCTTTTTCCGTGGTGTCTAGATCTAGAGTATGTGGTACTGGGATTGATTCATGGTGCAATGCTGAATTCACGGGCAATAGGATTAAGAATGTGAATGCTACCCACTCTTAAGTAGCTTGGATAAGATATAAACATTCATGATTGTCCTTTGCTTGCTTTCTACCTTCTAATTGCCATGAAATGTTTCTTCTCTTTGGTGCCTGTCTGCCATGCCACCCTGCCTTGGAGCCAGCTGATGATGGACTGAAAGCACTAAAAACTATGAGCAAAATAAACCTTTCTTCCTTTAACTTTTCATGTTGGGTATTTTGTCTCAGCAATAGAAAAGTAACTAAGACATAGTTTGATATGAGATAAATAGGGTCATTCCTGTGGCTGTATCTGATTGTGCGGTCTAGGAGCCTTTGGAGCCGACTTGTGGAAAAGGGAAGATTTAGAACAGGTTTGGAGATGGATCTGCTGAGTCTGCACTTAATGGAAGATTCTAGTCAGAACTCAGAAGACCAGAATATTTACAGAAATTCTGATGGTGAAAAACAGCTTCAGGAGGTTTCTGCAAGGAAAAAGGACTACATTGGTTGTTGGACTCCAGATGACATGTTTATGGCTTGGCAGAAAATTTGTCTACATTTTGCTCATATCCAGAGACTTTGCCTGAGACTAAGATTAGGACTGATTAATCTTGCAGAAAAAATTTCAAGACAGTCTAATTTTGAAATGGTGGTATGGCTACTGTTGGGGACTTTTAGCCAGGTTTATGTTAATGATTAAGAGCAAAGAGACCAACAGAATGATTTACAATGTTACTAGTTTGTCCAGAAAGGAAACTCCAGTAAATCTGTGGGTTGAAAAGATATAAGAGAGAAAAAAAGATAGAACAGACAAGATCTTGATTGCTGAGAAGGAAGAAGAGAATAGAAAAGATAGCCAGAGGGCATCACAGGAAGCAGCATACTCTAGGCTTTGCAGCCTCGACATTGCAAAACTGAAAGATTTGCTTTAAGAAGAGGGCCCAAAAATACCATATTTCAGAATGGTGATGGCCTAGGGAATTCATTCCTTAGGATTTGGTCAATAGGCAGTGGACCCCTATAGCCAAGAGTGAGGGAAACCTGGCTACTGTCCAAACTGGCAGCAGACCTAGCCATCATCCATATGGTGATAGCTTTAAGCACATGCAGAATGCAACAGTTGTGAAGTCAGGAAGGCTTTCACTCAGATTTTGGAAGAAAGCCTGAAACATCACTCAGTGTGCCACTGAACGAGCAGTGTATCCATAGGTGTGAAGCCAAAGGTGCATGAAGACCACAGAAAATTGGAGAAGCTAGAGAATTTTATTGTCCTAGGAAAACTGCAAGGAGTGAGCAAAGCCAGCCAAAGAAAGATTCCGTGGGAGCTGCAAACACCAGAAGTACCATACAGTGAGAGCCATTCAAGAGTTTGAAGTTCACAACTTGCCATAGATTGTGGAGGATGCTTAAAGTGGAACTGTGGAAATTAATGTTTCCCTACTAGATTTTGGTTTTGCTTTGTTCTCATTCTTTGCTATCCCTCTGTTTGTAACTTTTGAAATATAAATGTCTTTCCAGTGACATTGAACATTGGAAGTGTTTACCTTTCTTTTCATTTGTACAGTGATTCACAGATAATAGTTTGATTTAAATCTTAGAGGAGACTTTGAACTTGAACTTTTCAGCAGCACTAAAACTGTGAGGAGTTTGACAACTCTTAGAGATGGGCTAAGTGCCTTTTACTTAAAGAGGTGTGCGTCAATCTCAGGGGGGTCCAGGAGCGAAGTGTTATGGTTTGAGTCTAGATGTCCCGCAAAAAGTCTCATACAGTCATAGATGGGCCTTTTTCAGAGGTGACTGGAAATAGAGTGTGTGATACTGGGAATGATTCATGGTACAATACTAGAATAAAGAGCACTAAGATAAAGGGTGTGAGTGCTACATGTCCCAAGTACCCTGGACAAATTATGAGGAATAAAAGAGATGTGGTAATCCTTTGCTTGCTTTATTGCTTTCTGCACACCATGAACTGTTTGTCCTTTGTGATGCGTGGCTTATGTGCCACCTTGCTTTGTTCTCAGCCATTGATAGACTGAAACTTCTACAAACTGTGAGCTAAGTAAACCTTTCCTCCTTTAATTTTCTTTGTCGGGTATTTTGTCTCAGCAATGATAAAAAGAACTAAGATAGTGAAGGGATATTGCAGGTGTATGTGAAATATCTTAAGATGGGAAAATTGTTTTGGAATAACTTGTAGATATAAGTACAATAATTGAAATCAAAGCATTTCTAGAAAAACAATTAGAGGAAAATCTTGAAAATGACTTTGGCACTGATTTTTTTGAATATCACACCAAAATCTCAGATAACAAAAATATAAGAAAATAAACAAGTATAACTACATTTAGCTAAAACCTTTCTGTATAGAAAAGCAAATAATCAACAAAATAAAAGGACATCATATGGATTTGGAGAAAAATTTTATAAACCAAATATCTTACAGGAGATTAATATTCAAATTATGTAAGAATCTATCTCCTCAGTAGCAAAATGTCCCAATAAATCAATTGAAAGATGACCAAAAGACCTGCATAAAAGTGTTTTTCAAAGAAAACATAGAGAAATCCAACAGATACAGCAAAAGGGACTCAACATCATTAATTACCATTAGTCATTAAAATACAAATCAAAACCACAATGAAGTATCACACCTATTAAGATGACTATGACAAAATGACTAGGGAAAACAGGTATTACCAAGGGTAAGGAGAAGGAAACGCTTGAATACTGTTTCTGGTAATGTAAATTAGTACAGACATAATGGTAAATTGCATGTAGATTTTGCCAAAGATTCAAAATAGACCAAGCTATTATGCTTCTACACATATACTGAAAGGAAATTAAATAATCAACTCAGAAATGACATTATAGCATCATTTGCAATAACTAGAATATGGAAATAACCTAAGAATCTCTCAACAGATGAATGCTCTAAGAAATTGTGTATTTGTGCACATGTGTGTCATGTGATACAATAGCATTAAAAATGGAGATCTTACAATTTGTGATAACATGGATCTACTGGGAAGGTTTTATGCTACGTGAACTAAGGCAGACACAGAAAGAAAAATACTGTATGTCTTCACTGATATTACATGTAGAATCTAAAAAAGAATTGAATACATAGAAACAGGAAGTAGATGATGGCTACCAGAGAGGAGATGGTAAAAATAGGTCAAAGGGCACAAAGTTGCAGTTATGTAGAAGAAATAATTCTAGAGGTCTTATGAAGAGTATGAGGACTATAGTTAACAACATTTTATTGCATATGAGAAATTTTCCAAGGGCAAATTTCAGAATTTGTTATCCCAGGAAAAGGCAAACTATGCAAGAAGACTATATGAATTAACTTAGATTTTCTATTAGTTTCACTATGTATTTACATATCAATACATCATGATGAACACCTTAAATATATACAATGAAAAACATGGAACTCAGGGCCACAATTTGGAATCTTGCCCTCTCCCTTTCTAATTGCATGATAATGGGTAAAATATTTGACATTCCTGTTCTCCCATATATAGAATTTATAACAACTACCTCAGTACAAAATGAGAGATAAAGAAATTAATACAATGATTATATTTTAAAATAACAGTAAATTAATAGTTTTGAAACTCTTTGCATGTTTTACATACATAATGAGCTCTATGTAAAAGGCATTAGCTGTCATTATTGTTAGTGTCAGAATCTTATATATTGCATATTTGGGTGCCACGATTCCTATGCTGAAACCTTCCCTTCCCTCAATATGATACTGGAGCCCTTGGGGAGTGATTACTCTTAAATGAGGTTCTAGTGATAGACCTTTTATTTGAGATTAATGTATTTATAAAAAGAAGTGTTAAGACTCACTCCCTCTCCTCTCTCTCTCTCTCTCTCTCAACCTCACTTTATCTCCTTCTCCCAAGTGAAGACTAACAAGGAAGAAAAGAAGGTTCTCACCAAGCTAATACCTTGATCTTGGGCTTCTTAGTCTCAAGAAATGTGATAAATAAATTTCAGGTGTTTAACCCACTTACCCTACAATAGTCCTGTTACAGTAACCAAAACTCACTGAGACATAGCCAGAGAAAATTGGGCAGTGATGTAAAATTGATAACTACAGCTATAATGCTAGGCAAAGGCAATGAATAAAATATACTTGGATCCCTGCAAACAAAGTTTATATGTCAAATTTCTGCTGGCGGGGGCTGGGGATTTAGCTTAGCAGCACAAATGCCTGCCTTGCAAGCAAACAGTCCTGAGTTCAATCCCTGGTATCAATAAAAATAAATAAATAAATAAACTGCTGCCAGAATTACTGTTTATTTACTTTATATGAGTATTATATTGTGATCTGTTTTAGAGCCTGGATTGCAAAAACAGCTAATTAAGTTTTAGGTTTTGTTAAAAATAAAATATGAGGTTCAGTTATACTAAATGAACAAGTTGTATAAAATTGTTGTACAGCATTGTGCCTGTAGTTAACATTGCTGTATTATGCAATTAATTTTCAAGAGTAGCTCTTATGTTAAACATCCTCACCACAATAGTGTCACATGTCATAGTACTAAATTAATAAAAATAAGCAATGGTTTCCCTTCTGTTCTATTCCTCACCTTCAATTGGTTAAAAATTCGGAGTTTCCAGGCATAGTAGTGCACACCTGTAATCTTAGCACTTGGGAGGCTGAAGCAGGATGATTATTGGACAGGCTGGGCTACATAGTGAGTTCTTGGCCAGCCTGAACTAAATGGTGAAACTTTGTCGCAAAAACCAACCAACCAAACAAACAAAACTTAGCGTTTGTAGAGACCTTAATATATGCATTTGCCATAGGGACAGAGGTTTATTGCAGTTGTAAGGTCCAAGAAGATTATATGATTAATTCCTTAATGTTTTGCTATACAGGCATTTCAGACAATTACACAGTGTTTTATCTATACCTGTCAACACTACCAAGTGAGAATCAAGAGAAGCAGATATATTCCTGTTGACCTTAGCACAAATCTGAATCCTCCTAATTTGAGCACTCATGGCTAAACTTCTTAGGACTCGGTATTTTGCATTCCATATCCAGCTAATTGTAGAGCATCAAAGTAGTTTAGGACTACAATGAACTGAACGCTTCTACCTTGCCTCCAAATTAATATGCTGAAACTCAACCTTCAAGGTAGTGGCAATAGAAGATGAGACCTTTGAGTAATGATTAGATCGTGAAGGTAAAACCCTTTAAAATGGGACTGTTCTACCATGTGACGGTACAGCTAGGAGGTATCATTTAGGAAATAGAAATAGGTCTCACCACTACTGCTCAACTCTATCTTGGATTTTCTGGCCTCACAAACAGTGAGAAATAAGTTTATATTGTTTATAAACTGCTCATTTTATGAATCTTTGGTACAGCCATCCATATAGACTAATACAGGATAGTGATGAGGAAAAAATTTAAGAAAAAAAATATTTCACTAGTTGCTTTATGTCTGGAGTCAGGGGAGAAGACTAAATGTAAAGGAGCACATGGGAACGTTTTTTTGGCGAGGGTAGTGGAAATGTCCCATAGCATTATTGTTTTCATAGCTGTATGTCTGAATGCATTTGTTGAAACTTTCAAGCCCTTCATTTCAATGAATAAACTATATTGAAAATAAATCCAACCACATTAGTGCTACTTTCTCTCACTTTTCTCCACACTCCATACCCAAGCAGACACCTGCTTGTCACCTTGCTTAATGTGAATTGTATCATAATACTATTTCTCAGTTTTCAAGGGGATTTATGGAGCTTTACGTTTAGCCTATGTTTTATTTTGCATTTTAATTTAAATTGAATAAAATATTTTAATAGTTATTCAGACATTAATGTATTGTATCCATTTTACATAAGTGGAAACACATTCTTTCCACTTCAAAAATTGAATCGACAAAATTTTTAACAAATGCTTTCAAAGTGTTAGGCATTGTTATGGATATAAGACAGAGAAAACTCCATGTTCTAATACATTAATAAAGATAACTATTCTAAGTCGAAAAGTAAAGGAGGAGAAGTAAAGCAGTAAAGGAATATAGGAATGCTGGGATACGGTTATGTTTTTATAGTTTAAAAAGTCTGAATAAAATTTACATACATATAAAAATTTCTGGAGAGAGTTCAGAAGACAGAAATAAATGCATTCCTGTTCATAACTAGAAAGCCTTATTGAAAAAGTATAAATTTTGACAAGATTGAGCCACAAATGCAATACAATGGAAATAAAATTTCTTTCTTTATTCTTCTTTTTTTAAAATTGGTAATCAAGCTCAGGACTTCACAATTGCCAGGCAGGTGTTTGTGCCACAGAGCTGTACCCCTGACTCTGAAATAAATTTCTAACAGGGTTTTCATTCATTTGTGGTAAAGAGAAAATAATGGAAAATGATCATTTATTTGTAGAATTTGTAAGAAATTCAAGTTCAGATAGAACAAATTTGAAGAAAAAAAGAAGTTGAGAGATTTATACTTACGAATATCAAGCGCATGATTAAGATAGTGTGAAGTTGGTACTTGGGCTAGCAAATAGATCAGAGTGATAAAACTGAAAGTCCAGAAGCGTACCCACATATGTAAGTGCATTTGAATTTTTAGAAATTGGGCACTAAATATATCAATGAGAATATCTTCATGAGCTTCAAAAAGGTGAGATTTCTTCAAATACACAGGAAAAGATTGGCGTGTCACACTATTTTAAAAGTTGAAACTTCTGTTCATGAAAACATACCACTGAATATTTTAAGAGACAGTGTTTGTAATGCATATGATTGACAAAGAAATGCATCCATAATAAAAAACCATAAATTAATGAAAAAAGAAAACCGAATAAAAAGGGAGACAAGAGTTTTTCATGGCCTTTATAAGAAAAACATAAAAATAGTTTATAATCCTATGGAAAGCTGCTCACTTTCACTACTAACTAGAGAAATTCAAGTTAAATCCACAATGGGATTCAGTATTGAAGCTTCTAATTTAAGAACATATGTATCACTTCAGTATGTCTCCAATATTCTTGGCAAGAAAACAGATAAGTGAAGCTTTCATATATTTTTATTAGGGTATAGGATGAAAAGAACTACTGTGGAAAATTTACTTGGTATTTTCTATCAAATTTTGCAAATCTGCCTATTCTCTTTTACAATGATATCATGATTGGGTATATAAACTGAAAACTACATATATGTGTATTAAAAGACATATAAAAAACTGTTCATAAAACAATATCTATAATATATCTACTTGGAAAAAACACATATCATTCAAAAATATAATAAATAAGTGTGTTGTATATTCACATAATAGCATGCTACACAGCAAAGTAAAAGACACTGCTGCTGCTTTACAAATCATTATAACTATTAAAGTCACATTGAACAAAAGAAGCAAGACTTAAAAAGAACAAATGCTGTGCAATTCCACTTGCAAAATGTTCCAAAACAGAGAAACAGTCTGTTCTTTGGACATTACGATATGCATTACCTTTTTAGAGGATCAAAAGAGAATGATGAGGCCTCTGCAGTAAAGATAATATTGCATGATTTCTTGGTGTGTGTACTTTACATGGTGTGTTCATCCTGTTCCAACTAATGTTGTATGATTTCTTTAGTTTCACACTGTAATACATACAGTTTGTACTTACCTTGATTTGTTCTTAAAAATACATGAGATGATACAACATGTATTATGTATATTATAATATAGTCATGAATATTTCATGACTGGCACGTAAGAAGCACACAATTGATGTTAGCTAATGGCATAAAAAAGTGCCACATATTTTTGGATTTAATAGGATTGTGACTTAGTCTGGAGCGGGAAAGAGTTTTTACGAACTTACCTTCAAAATTTAAGGTTTTGTTTTATTTTCATTGTTTGTTTCACGGTACCAGTGATTGAACCCAGAAAATTCATGCTGAGCTGCACCTTCATTCTTTTTTATTATTTTTGACTATCTGAAAATATATATTTACTCTGAATGAGTTGCTGATCAAAGTTTTAAAGGTAAAAATAATAATTTGCTAAAACAAAATCAACTGAATTTATGTATATTGTCAGTGAACTATTTAAAATTTAATGTAAATTTATAACATTAAAATAACATACGTAGCAACAGATTTAAGCAGGGGCAAGAAGGCCTGAACACTGAAAAGCTTATATTTCTGAAATACATTGAAGAATATATAAATGAGTGACAGGGAATGTTATATTCATGGATTAGAAAATTTAATAATATTAAAATTGTACTGTCCAAATGAATCTATGGATTAATTAATGGGAAAAAATTAAAATAGTACCATACATATATTGTTGAAAACAATCTAGAAGTTCCCCCAAAATGTTCAACATGAAATTTTACGATGCAACAACATAACTCTAGGTTATGCAAAAGAATTGAAAGAAGAAACTCAGACTGATATTTTTACAACAAAGTTCATAGCATAATAGCATTATTTAAAATATTCAAAAGTTATAAACAAAGCCAAATATGCACTAACAGGTAAAAATAAACAAAAGTTGTCAAACAAAGACATACACAAGCTTACATGCAATAGAATATTAGTCAAGTTTAAAAATTGATGCTTGTTTTTACATGTTACAGCACACATGAAGACATTGTACTATATAAAAAAAGGCAGACACAAAAGGGCAAAAACTATGATTTCATTAAAGGTGAAATTCTACTAATTACACTATCATATATTACCAATAATGGATATTGTAATGTGCATTATAATATTCAACATAAGTACCCTGATTGCTCTTCTGATGGTCACATATTGTTGCACTGTATTCAATTGGACTTTTTAAAAGAAATTAACTGAAATACAAAGTTTGAAACAGGGAAATCACAGGTGCACTGTGTGTAATTTAATAATCCAGAACATGATGATACATTAGTTTGAATAGAGCTAATAAAAATTATACAGAACAAAAGTATAATAAGGTTACCAAGAGATGAAAAGAGGATAAAATGGCTAATATTATGTCTATTGTTGTATACATTTGGAATGCATAATAATTCATCTTTGGAAACTGGTACACATTTAATCACAATCATTTTTACTTCTACTTCCTTTCTGCTCCTTCCTCTCCTACCGTTCCACAGATCTTCCCATCTCCACAAATTTACCTGCCTTTTTCTATCATATTTTTATTTTACTTTTTACATTATTTCTATTTTAGAGTTCTCGTATAAGAGGAACCATGTACTATTTTCCTTCTGTGTTAGATTTATGTCCTTTAGCCTTATGGTGTCAAGGTCTATCCATTTTCCCACAAATGCCTAAAATTTATCCTTCTTTATGGCTTAGAACTCCCTCATAGAAATATACATGTATAATTTTCCTTATCAGTTCTCCTGTTCAAGGGCATAGAGTTCACTTCCACAATTACTCACTGTAAATTGTTCTTCTATAAATATGGGTTGGCATTTATCTATGTAATATGATGAATTTAACTATTGCCTTAGACCTTTTTAATTTTTTTTTTATTTTGAGATGGAGTACTGCCACGTCGTTCAGGGTGGGCTTAAACTTGTGTGTGTATATATATATATACAAACTTTCTGCTTCAGTCTCCCTCCTGCCTCAGTTATGCCAAGTGTTGAGACTACAGGCATCCATCACCACACTTAGCTAAGAATAAGAAGTTTTAAAAACTAAGAGGAAGAATCATCACGTAGCTGTCCCTGAGCAAATTTGTTATTGTGTAGAATAGTTCAGAAAAATACCCTCAGGGACACTGAAACATGTCTTATGTTTTGGTCTTGTAATACGTTACAAAGCTTGTGTTAGACCACGTAGGGTACTCAAGTGGAGGGCATGGCTGTATTGATTAAGGTAATACAAAACCTTTAAAGTAAGCTACATCTAAGTAATTTGGCTTGTTCTTTTCAAAGGCAACCTTATAACTGATGGAACATAAATTTGAAAGGAAGTTGTATTTACAGTATTTTATTTTTTAACATAGGCTTTGATTTATATTTATTATAGGTTTATTAGATTTTTTAATAGATTTACACTTAAAAGATTGATAGCTGATTTTATGTCCTGTACAATTTAACTATATTTTGTGCTGCTCTGAGAAATTTATATTTTTATTTTAAGTATAATTGGTTCATTAATGATAATTGTAATCTACAAGTTCTATTTTTCTATATATAACACAATTCTCTGAATTTTTATTTTTGCTTAAAATACAGTGTATAATTTCTAATGATGTATATGTTGCATTTATCTAATATTTATACATTATAAAATTTGAAAATATAAAGTTAAATATAAATATATTACAATGTTAAGATCTCTATGTCTACATTCCACAGGTCAAATTTATTACTTGTCATTGTCAGAGATAAATTTCTTTTCGGATGGAGAAAAACAAAACTCTCCGATTCCAGGCACTATTAGCTCTCAGTGCAGCCTCCATTTTGGAATTGCTGATCTGAGCCTGTATCTTAAAACATAAATAGCATCTGAGTATTTTTCAAGAGAAATGTATGCCTTAGACAGTTTGCATATCTTTTGGAAATGAGATGAGTACTTTATTGCATTTGCCTACATACCACCAATGTACTGTCACTGGGGAAGATTTCTAGAAGGCTCTAAAACATTCAACTAATGATTCTGAGTTGGCTCATTTGGTTTGCTCAAGTGAATGGAGTTCTTTCCTGCAGTTAGCTTGAGCTACAATTAATAATCATGTCTATTATTTAACAAAAGAATATAGAAATACAGAATTTCAAATATGGCATCTGAATGCAGTATTTGATATGCAACCTCTAATATTTTTCCTTAATAATTATTTAGAACTAAATATTTTTAATCCCTTTTATCAGAAACAGTAAAGTTTTAATTAATTACTTTTGTTTTCATCCCATTTTAAAGTGTGTTATACATATATAGTTTATCTTATATATATTATATATTATCATACGTGTGTATATATATATATATATATATATATCATACAGATGCATCTGGTAGATGAAAGCAAATCAACTATATTTAGTTTAAAAATCAGGCAGTAGTTTACCAAGTAGTCCATAAATGTGACCATAGTTCTGTTATTAGAAAAGTCAGTTCTGCAGCAGTGAAAAACTAAATGTAATTACATTGTCTGTGTTTAAAAATTAATTGACAAAATGGATTTTTATAACTGGGTTTTTTTAGCCTATGAACCTAATACATATTTTTAAAAAATAAGACAGGGATAAACCAATTGGATTATACTGTAATTACTGCTGCATTAAAAGAGGTAATTTTTTCCTATGAAGAAAGTAAACAGATTCTGTGTTCCAGTGTTGCAACTCAGTTTCCCCATAGTTTATCACAGTTTTCAATAATATGTGACTTAACAAAGAATACTATTCCTTACAAAAGGTAAAGGCAACTAATAATAAAGAAGTAAGGATTTACACTTGGGAAACATGTAAAATATGTAACTCCAAATTTATCAATTAAAATTTTATTTTTCTCCATAAGTCACAATACCATATAAAAACAAGCAGGAAAATAAATTTAAACTATTATTTTAAATTATATTTCAAAAGCGAAAAATAGGGGCACATTCCTGTTGATTATTTTCAACATTAAAGGTTTTCATTATTTAAAAAAAAGACACAGAAAACAAAAACAAAAAGCAAAAGATAAATAAAAACAACAAACTCAAAGCAGTAACGATATAGGCTTTCAAAACAAACTGATAGGAACCTAACAATGGTTGTTATATTTCACATAGTTATCTTCAGAAGAGTTGCTTTAATTACCAGGTATAGACATGCAAAATTGATGTACTTATATGAGTATTAACTATTCTTTTCCAAGAACTAATAGAATTTATAGTATTCTTAGCTGTCTTGTCACACACACACACACACACACACGCAAATTTGTCTTTTTCTTTTCCCTTCCTTCTTTCTTCCTTTCCCCTATCCCAGTTATGTCTCCCCTTTGAGCAGTCTCTTACCCTTATACAAGATTTTTTGCAGATTTTACATCTTATTTTCTCTTTCAATTTATTACTCTGGGGAGACGACAAAGTATTTATACATGTGAATTTGATTTATTTCACTTATGAGTATTGTCTCAAGTCAAAACTATTTACTTATGAAAACCTCCATGCAATGCTTTATAGATAAGTAGTACTCCATTGCATAAAGATACCACTTCTTGTTTATCCATTGCTCATTTGAAGGGCATTTGGGTTGTTTCCAATATTTGGTTGTTACCAATTAAGCTTCTATAAGCATGCATGCACACATATAACTGTGGTATGTTATCAGTTCCTCCGAGAAAATGCCCAGAAGCACGATGGCTCGGTCAATGGAACCACAAATCCGAACTTTTTGAGGAATCTCCACACTGATTTCCACAGTGGTTGCATGAGTCTACACACCAACTAACAGTGGAGAAGGGTTCCTTTTTCTCCACAACCCCTCAAGCACTTGTTATTGGTTGATTTCTTAGTCTTAGCCATTCTTTCTGTAGGGAGATGGAATCTCAGTGTTGTTTCAATTTGCATTTTTTAATGACCAATTATGCTGAACATTTTTTCATATGTTTATTTGCATTTGTATTTCTTCGTCTGAGAAGTACATATTTGTCTCAGATGCCCATTTTTGCATTGGGTTTGAATTTGGGGGGCCTGATTTTCTAAAATTCTTTATATGTTCTAGGTAGACATAATTTGTCTAAGACACAATTGACTAAGATATTTACTCGATTCGTGGATTTTCTTTTCACTCTATTGGAGATTTCTTTTGGCATGTAAAAAGTTTTTAATAAGACAAGATCCCAGTTGTTGATTTTGGCAAATACTTCCCATGCAGTTTGATTCTTGTTCATAAACTCTACCTACCCCAGTGTCTTCAAGATTTCTACCTACTTTGTCTTCCAGCAGATTTAGTATTTCTATTTTGGTATTTAAATCTTTGATCCATTTTGACTTTAGTGCACGGTGATAGGTATGGGTCTAGTTTTAGTTTTTGGCATATGTAAAGCCAGTTTTTCCAGCACCACTTTTTAAAAAAAAAATAACAATCTTTCTTACAGTGAACATGTCTGCCACCTTTGTCAAAGATAGGTGACTGAGTGTGTTTGTAAATGTGGCTGTATATTCTAATCTAGTCCATTGATCTTCAGGTTTGTTTTTCTTCCAGTATCATGCTGATTTTATTACAGTAGCTTTACAGAGTAATATCAACACTAGAATTGTGATACCTCCTGCCTTGCCTTTGTTGCACAGAACTGCCTTTGTATTCTAGGTCTCTTCTGGTTCCAGATGAATTTTAGGAATGATTTCTCAAGATCTGTGAGGTATGTTAATGTTATTTGGATGAGGATTTCATTAAAACTGTATAACAATTTTGGGAGAATGGCCATTTTCACAATGTTTGTTCTTCCTAACCATGAACAAGGAATGTGTTTCCATTTTCTGAAATCCTCTTCAATTTCTTTTTTCAGAGTACTGTAATTTTCAATGTACAGACCTTTTACTTCTTTTGTTAGATAAATTCTTCAGTGTTTCATTTTTTGGATGCTATTGTAAAGGGTTTGACTACTCTTAATATTCTTTCAATGAGTTTCTTGTTTGCATACAAGAATGCTATTGATTTTTAAGTGTTGACTTTGTATCAAGCTGCATTACTGAATTTGCTTATTACATCTAGAAGACTTTTCAATGAAGTTTTGGGGGCCTTCTATGTAGAATATCATGTCATCTGCAAAGAATGATAATTTAATTTCTTCCTTCTTATTTGTTTTATCTCTGCCTTGCCTAATTGTTCTAGGTAATGTTTCCAGAACTATATTGCATAGGAATCGTGATAATGGACATCCTTGTCTTGTTCCTGATTTTAGATTGAAAGTTTTCAGTTTTTGCTCATTTAGTAAAAGGTTGGCTGTTTGTCATATATGACCTTTATCACATTGAGGTAAAGACCATGTATTCTGACTTTCCATAGCTTTTTTTTAATTGCAAATGAATGTTAGATTTTATTGAAAGCTTTTTCTGTATCTATTGAGATGATCATGTGATTTTTGTCCTTTACTCTGTTGATATGGTGTGTTAAGTTTATTGATTTGCATATGTTGAACCACCCCTGCATTCCTGGGATGAATACCACTTGATCATGGTAGATAATCTTTTTGATGATTTGTTGCATTCTATTTGCCAGTATTTCATTGAGGGTTTTTGCATCTATGTTAAATAGGGAGATTTGCCTGTAGTTTTGGTTAGTTCTTTCTCTGGGTTTGGTGTTAGGGTAATACTTGTTTTCAGGAATGAGTTAGGGTGAATTGTTTCTCTTCCAATTTCATTGAAGAGTTTGAGGAATGTTGGCATTAAGTCTTCTCTAAATTTCTTGTAGAATTCAGCAGTGACTCCATCAGGACCTGGTCTTTTGTTTGTTGGTACGGTCCTAATTACATTTTCAATTTCATTAATTGAAGTTAAGTCATTCAGTAGTTTTATTTCTTCTTGATCCAGCTTTGTAAATCATATTTTTAAGGAATCTTTCCATTTTTTCTGTGTTATTGAACCTATTAGAGTAAAAGTTTTCAAAGTAGGCATTGATGATCTTCTATATTCCCACAGAGTCTGTAGTGATTTCACCCTTTTTGTTTCTTAATGTGTGCATTTGAGTTTTTTTTTTCCTTTTTTTTGGTATGGTTGGCTAGGGGTTTATCAATCTGACTTAATTTTCAAAGAAGTTACTGTTCAATTTGTTAATTCTTTGCATTGTTTTCTTAGTCACTATTGCATTCATTTCTGCTCTGATCTCTATAATTTCCTCCCTTCTATGGGCTAGACTTTCTCTTCTTTTGCTAGCAGTTTGAAGTGCACCATTAGTTTATTTGTGCCCATTCCATTTCCATGATGTGGAGATTAAAGCTATACTTTTCCTGCTGGGGACTGCTTCCATTGTGTCCCAAAGATTCCAGTAAGTTGTACTGGCATTTTTATTTGATTGTAGATTTTTAAAAATTTATTCTTTAACTTCTTCTGTGAACCATTGGGTGTTTAGGAGAGTGTTACTTAATTTCCATGTGTTTGTGGTGTTGTAGAGTTTTTGTCATTAACTTCCAATTTTGTTTCATTATGATGATATAGTATGCATGGGATTATTTCAGATCCTTTGCATTTACTTAAGGATGATCTGTGGCCTAGTATATGGTCTGTTTTGGAGAATAACCCATGTGCAGCTGAGAAGAGTGTGTATTCTGATGTTGTTGTGTAGAACATTCTATACACGTCTATTAGGTCCATTTATTCACATATTTGACTCAGTTCAATTATTTCTTTCCTGATTTTTTGTTTGGTTGGTCTCTTTGTGAAAATAGGGTACGCAGGTACCATGTTACAACAGAAGTATTGCTTGTTTGATTTTTCATGTCCATGAAAATTTGTCTTACATAGTTGAGTGCTCCCATATTTGGTGCTTATATATTTATGATTGTAATCTCTTACGCTTAAAGTTTTCCCCTAACAAGCATGTAGTGAACTTCTTTATCTATTTTGATCATTTTGGTTTGAAGTTCATATTTTTTATTTGGAAAAAAAAGAAGGAAAAAATAAGACAAAACAAAAAGTGTAGAAGTAATACATAATTTCAAAGAAAAATATTAATGCTAAAAATACTAGGTGCTAAGTTACATATTGTCCTCTTAGAACTAGTTGTTCAAGTTAAAAATCAAAACATAAAAGCGGACAGACACTCAAACATTAACAATGCAAAACATTCTATTCAGTGATTTAATGAAAACTTAGTAATATGGTCATCTATCTTATACGCTTAAACATATATACAGTTACGTCCTTTAGAGCACTTTGCATCCCTTTCATTTTTATAATATCTATTAAATATTTTGGATCTTACTACTATTTCAGTTTTTATTATTTTTTACACTAGAGATACAATGTGACATTTACAAATGTTAGTCTTATTTCAATTATGAGGATGGTCTCAAGTTGCCTCCATTTACCTATAAAAGCCTCAAGACCATCATTTTTATAGGTGAGTAATATTCAATTGTATAAAAATGCCACATCTTTTTTATCCACTCTGCAATTTATGGGCATTTTGGTTGTTTGCAAGATTTAGCTAATACAAATTTTGCTACTATACACATACACCACTGTGCCATAATCTTTTCAAATTTTTGAGAAAATACCCAGGAGGGGAATAGCTGGGTTGAATGGAATTTCTAATCTTAGATTGTAGAGGTATCTCCATATGGATTTCTATAGTGGCTGCACCAGTTTACACTCCTGCCAACAGTGGAGAAGCATTCTTTATTCCCCACAGCATTGCCAACATTTATTATCAGTTGATTTCTTGGTGGCAGCCATTCTTTATGGAGTAAGATGATATCTCTTTTTTTTCCTGTTTTGTTTTATTTTTTTATTTAAAGAGAAAAAGCAAAACATGAAAATGGACACAAAAGAACTTCAAAGAAAATTAACACTAAGAAATCACTAGTTGATAAATAATACATTTTTATCTTAGAAATCATTTTCAATTCACAAAATTAAAGCATAAAAAGTGGGCAATGAGTGTACAAACTACTATGTTCAATGATCCAACAAATACTGAGAAATATTATGGTTATTTATCTTACACACTTAAACATACATGCTGTTATATCATTTAGAGTATTTTCCTTACCTTTCTTTTTTACAATAGCTATTACACATTTCAGATCTTATTTCTCCTACAGTTTTTCTTACTTTTTACATTAGAGAGGCAGTGTGATATTCATAAATATGATTCTTATTTATTTCACTCATGAGGATAGTATCTAGTTGCCTCCATTAACGTATAAAGGCCTCAAGATCATCCTTTTTATAGCTGAGTAATATTCTATAGTATAAAAATACCACATCTTTTTCATCCACTCTCTGGTTGTTGGGCATTCTGGTTGTTTCCAAGATTTAACTATTACAAGCTGTGTTGCTGTAAACATGGGTGCACATAAATCATTGTGCTATGATCTTTTCAGTTTTTCTGGGAAAATACCCAGGAAGGGTATAGCTGGATTGAATTGAACTTCTTTTTTTCCATTTTATTTTAAAGAGAGTAAGACAAAAGAGGTCAGTACAGAGCAGATCGGAACCGGACAACATAGGCAACACAATACTTAACATTAAGACAATTGGACATTAACAATAGCTATCACAATATTTCTTTCTCTGCTATAGTTGAGCATAGTTTCAAATACAATAATATCAAACATAACAAAAAAGTATAAAACCATTCAAAGAGTGACAGAATTACAGGGCATTCTGAACCGAATAACAGAGAATGATCAATGGGTACTATAATATCTCATTTTCAATAAAAAATTTTGTTTATACTTTCACACATATTCAAATCCCAATAAGACACAATGTGATAGATAGAACCAATGGAAATAGAAGAATAGAAGCTTGGTAGGACTTCTAATAAGGACAGTATTAAATCAGCAATAGCTGTCATAATGTTTTGTTCTCTTCAAAACAGCTGTTCATAACATCACGTATAATAAAGTCAAACAAAACAGAATAAAACCATTCCAACTGATGAATGAAAACATTGAAAGGCTTCAAAGCTATGAGATGGGGACTAATGGTTACCATAAAATCTTATATACTCTTACCAACGTAAGATGATATCTCATTGCTGTTTTAATTTGCGTTTCTCGAATGACCAGTGATGGTGAACATTTCTTCATATATTTATTTGCTATTTGTGTATCTTCATTTGAGAAACGTGTGTTCATCTCAGATGCCTGTTTTTGGAAAAATTCTTTGAATTTGGGTGGCTTGGTGTTTTTCAATTCTTTGCATACTCTGGATATAAGACTTTTGTCGGATTGTCAGCTACTGTTTTTTCTCATTCTATGGGTTTTCTTTTCACTTTGTTGCTGATTTCTTTTGGAGTGCAGAAACTTTTTAATAATATGAGATCCCAGTTGATGATTCTTTGAAGTATTTCCCATGCAGTTTGCGTTTTGTTTATGAATTCTCTGCCTACCATATGTCTCCAAGTTTTCTACTTGTCTTCCAATAGATTTATTGTTTCTGTTTTAATATTTAGATCTTTGATCCATTTTGACTTTAGTTTAATGTATGGTGAAAGGCATGGGTCTAGTTTCAGTCTTTGGAATGTGGAAAGCCAATTTTTCCAACACCATTTATTAAAGAGGCTATCCTTTTTCCAGGGAACATGTTTAGCCCCTTTGTCAAATATAAGGTGGGTGAGTGTCTTTGTTGTTGTGTTTGCATGTTCTACTCTGTTCCACTGATCCTCATGTTTATTTCTTTGCCAGTATCATGCTGATTTTATCACTGTAGCTTTGTAGTATAATTTCAAGTCAGGAATTGAGATGCCTCCTGTCTTCCTTTGTTGCCCATAATTGCCTTTGCTATTCTAGGTTTCTTCTGTTTCCAAATGAATTTTAGGAGTGTTTTCTCTAGATTTGTAAGGTATGTTAATGGTATTTTGATTGGGATGGCATTAAATCTGTGTAATAGTTTTGGGAATATGGCCATTTTCACAATGTTGGTTCTTCTTAGCCAAGAGCAAAGAATATCTTTCCATTTTCTAATATTCTCTTCAATCTTCTTTTGAAGAGAAGCATAATTTTGAGCGTATAGGTCTTTTACATTCTTGGTTATGTCAATTCCTAGATATTTCATTTTTTAGATGAATTTAGATGAATATTTCATTTTTTAGAGAATTTCTATCTCAGTGGGTTTTTTTCTTTGTGTACAGGAATGCTATTGATTTTTGAGTGTTGACTTTGTATGCAGCTATGCTGCTGAATTTGTTTATAACCTCTAGTGGTCTTTTAATGGAGTTTTTTGGGAGTTCTATATAAAGTATCATGTCATTGGCAAATAATGTTAATTTGACTTCTTCCTTTCCTATCTTTATTCATTTTATTTCTCTCTCTTTTCTGATTCTCCTGGCTAGTATTTCCAGAACTATATTGAATAGGAGTGGTCATAGTGGACATACTTGTCTTGTTCCTGATTATAGAGTGAAGGCTTTCAGTTTTTCTCCATTTAGTATAATATTGGCTGTTGGTTTGTAATAGGTGGCCTTTATGAGATTGAGGTAGATACGATCTATTCCGAGTTTCTGTAGGGTTTTTATCATGAAGAACTTACACAACATATCACTTTACAACAAGACAACCAGATATTAACAGCAGCAATCAGAATGTCTCTTTCTTTGCAATAGTTGAGCATGGCATCAAATACAATAATATCAAACATAACAAAATATTATAAAACCATTCAAAAGAATGAAAGAATTACAGGGTATTCTGAACCAAATAACAGAGAATGATCAATGGCTACTATAATCCCTCATTTTCCATAAAAAATTTTTTATACTATCACATATATTAAAATCCCAATAAGACACAACATGATAGAACTGATGGTAAATGAAGAATAAAAGCATGGTAGGACTTTTTAGTTGGATCTTTATCAGGTTTTGGTACTACAGCAATATTTGCTTTCAGGAATGATTGAAGAAGAATTGTTTCCCTTTCAATTTCATTGAAGAGTTTGAGGAGTGTTGGAATTATGTCTTCTTTGTGTCTCTTGTAGAATTCTGCAGTGAATCCGTCTGGACTTGGGCTCTTCTTTGTTGGCAAGGACTTAATTACGTTTTCAATTTCATTAATAGAAATTGGGTTATTCAGCAGTTTTACATCTTCCTGACCCAGCTTTGGTAGTTCGTATGTTTCTAGGAATCTGTCCATTTCTTCTGTGTTGTCAAGCCTATAAGAGTAGAGGTTTTCAAAATAAATGTTGATGATGTTCTGTATTTCCACAGAGTCTGTGGTAGTTTCACCTTTTTCATTCCTTACTGCATGAATTTGAGTTTTTCTTTCCTTTTTTTACAAGGTTGGCTAGGCGCTTATCAATTTTTTTTATTCTTTCAAAGGACCAACTCTTTGATTCATTGATTCTTTGTATTGTTTTCTTAGTCTCTATTGCATTAATTTTTGCTCTGATCTTTATAATTTCCTCCCTTATTTTGGCTTTGGGCTTGCCTTACCTTTCTTTTTCTATATGTTTGAGTTGTAGCATTAGGTTGTTTATTTGTGTACATTCTCTTTTCCTGATGTGGGAACTCAGTGCAATAAATTTTCTTCTGAGGACTGCTTTCATTACATGCCACAAATTCCGGGAAGTTGTATTTGTATTTTTCTTTGCTTGATGATTTGCTGCATTGTATTTACCCATATTTTATTGAGAATCTTTGCATGAATGTTCATTAGTGAGACTGGCCTGTAGTTCTCTTTTTTGGTTGAGTCTTTCTCTGGTTTTGGTATCAGAGTGATACTTGCCTCTAGGAATGAGTTAGGGAGGATTGCTTCTCTTTCAAATTCATTGAGGAGTTTAAGCAGTATTGGTGCCAGCTCTTATCTAAATTTCTTGTATCCATCAGGACTTGAACTTTTCTTTGTTGGTAAGTTTTTAATCATGTTTTCAATTTCAATAGCTGATATTGGGTTATTCAAAATTGTTCTATCTCCTTGATTGAGTTTTAGTAGTTCATATGTTTCTAGAAATCTGTCAATTTCCTCTGTATTCTCCATCCTATGTGAGTAGAGATTTTCAAAGTATTCTTGATCTTTTGAATTTCCATAGGATCTGTATTGATTTCTCTCTTTTCAGTCCTTATTGTGTGAATTTGAGGTTTTTTTCTTTCTTTTTCTTGATAAGGTTGCCTAGAGGTTTATCAATTTTGTTTATTCTTTCAAAAAACCAGCATTTCGCTTCGTTAATTGTTTATACTGGTTTTTTAGTTTTAATTGCATTAATTTCTGATCTTTACAATTTCCTCTCGTCTATGAGCTTTGGCTTTAACTTGCTCTTCCTTTTCTAGAAGATTGAGATGTAACATCAGGTTGTTTATTTGTACTCATTCCATTTTCTTGATGTGACAATTTATTGCTATATATTTCCCTCTCAGAGATGCTTTCATTGAATCCCACAGGCTATGTTGTATCCACATTTTTATTTAATTGTAGTTGTTGCTTTCTTTCTTCTTTAATTTCACCTGTAACCCACTGGTTGTTCAGAAAGTTATTATTTAATTTCCCTGTATTTATCCCAGTTTTGCAATTTCTTTTGCCATTAATTTCCAATTTTAGTGCACAATGCCTGGATATTATGCATGGGATAATTTCAATCCCTTTGCATTTACTTAAGAATATTTTATGGGTTAATATATTGTCTATTTTGGAGAATGTCCCATGCACAGCTGAGAAGAATGTGTGTTCTGATTTGGTTGGGTCGAACATTCTGTAAACTTCTACTAACTTCATTTGCTCACAGGTATGATTCAGTTCTGTTATTTCTTTGCTGACTTTTTGTCTAGTTGATAGATCTTTTTGTGACAGTGGGGTATTAAGGTCTCCTATTACAATTATGTTCTTGTGTATTTGGTTTTTCATGTCCATTAGTATTTGTCTTGTATAGTTGGGTGCTCCTATATTTGGTGCATATATATGTATGATTGTCAGTTCTTCTTCTTGTAGTTTTGCACTAACAAGTATGTAGTGACCTTCTTTATCTCTTTAATAATTGTATGTTTGAAGTTTACATTGTCTACAAATAGAATAGCTATCCCTGCTTTTTTTCTGGTTTCCTGTTGCATGGAGTATTGTTTTCCATCATTTGACTTTTAAGTCAACATTTCCTTTTGAGTCAGATGTATTTGTTGTGAACAGCATATTGCGGGATCCTGTTTCTTGATCCATTCTGTCAACCTATGTCTTTTGATTGGTGAACTGAGGCCATTTACATTTATGGATATAACTGATATGTACTGTCTCAACTTTGTCATGTTATGTTTCTGTTGTTTGTTTTCTTCTTTTATGACTTGTTTAATTGCTTGCCCTGCCTGGTGGTGTCTTTCTGCTGTTGTTCTGGTGATTGTGGTCATTTTTGTCTCTATCTAGTATGTCTTTCCATATGCTTTCTAGGGTTGGTTTGGTGGACATGAATTTCTTCAGTTGTTGTTTGTCATGGAAGTATCTTATTTCTCCATCAGTTTTTAAAGATAGTTTTGCAGGATTCATCAATCTGAGTTGGAAGTTGTTTTCTTTCAAGACTTGAAATACTTCACTCCAAGCTCTTCTTAAATTGAAGGTTTGTGTCTGTGGTGATTCTAATAGATTTTCCTTCATAGGTGATCTGTTTCTTTTCTCTCACAGATTCAGTGTTCTGTTCTTGTGCTGAATTTCTGGGATTTTGATTATTATATGTTTAGGTGAAGATTTATTTTGATTTTGGCTAATTGAGGTTCTACATGCCTCACTTATCTGTGTATCAGATTCTTTTACCATGTTTGGAAAATTTTGTATAATTTCTGTAGATAGTCATATGCCATTTATATTGACCCATGCTTTTACTTTGACATGTATCAGTCTTGTATATCTTCTCTTTGTGTCATCTTGCAGCTTTTGAATTGTTGTTTCCTGATTCCTTGTTATTTTTAAGAGATACTTTCGTTCATAAGCTTCCATCCTGTCTTCAAGATCTGAGAGTCTATCCTCAGCTTCATTCAAGCAGTTTTGCCAGTTTTAAGTGGCATTTTTAATTTCCTGAGTATCCCTTTGAATCTGTTTCATGCATTCTATTTTTGTTTTTTATTGTTCATACAAGGTTTCCATAATTTTTTATGTTCTTCTATTTTTTTTATCTACAGCTTCTTTAGATACACTCAACATTTCTTTCATAAATGTTTGTGATTTATTTTTTTTTACCTGAGAGATTATTTCTGATCTGATTTCCTCTATAGCTTCATGGAGTTGTTTCCTTACTTCAGTTGCTAGCATTTCAGAAAGTCAGTTGTGATTTCCATTGTCTTCAATTTCAATGTTTCCTTGGTTTGTTCTTGGTGTGATAGAGGACTGAGACTGCATCTTGCTCTTTCACTTTTTCATTTTCATCTGTGACCTGTGCAGCTGTCCAGGCGCCTTCCTAATGGCTTGCACTGGAATGCTGGCCTGGGCAGAGCTTTAATCCTCTGATACCCATGTGGCTAGCCGGGGCACACCCTTGAACTACGGCTCCAGAGCTTGCACTGTGATGAGTAGAGCTTGAAATCTCCAGGACTCATTGGCTAAGCTGTTTGCTCACTGATGGACAGCTCTGGGGCTCTGGCCTGGGCCGTGCTTGGTACCTCTGGGACCTGTGAGGCTGGCCAGATATTCCCCTGATGGATTGCTCTGGCACCCTGGGATTAGCAGAGCTTGGATCCTCTGAGACCCATATAGCTAGCAGGGATGCATCTC